>CM053792.1:839438588-839683306 GCA_028749045.1 Cupressus sempervirens
AACACCACTTTCTCAAAGATTGACATTATATTCTCATGCAAATTTAAATTTGAATGTACATTTACAGCTACTATACAGTAGAACCAAAATGATAAAAATAATCAACAAGGATAATCATTTCTATGAATACTATCTCTGCTATGATATCAAACTTAGTTTGGAAAATACTTTTGTTTATCACTCAAACATCAAGTATTCTAAATTCTTGAGAGATGTTTCTATCCAAGACAATGAGACAACCAAATTTTGGAAATGGACTTCTCTTCCTTGATGTTCTTATACTACACAAAGGTGGTGGTCACAATAATGCATGGTAAATTTGATCTCCTAAATAACTTGAATTGCAATAAATCAACCATAGCCATTGTTTTCTTTCCTCAATCATAATTTTCATTTTGAACATAAAAAGAACTGGAAAATTTTTGCTTACTAAACTATCATCATTTCATCCTAATTTTTGATGTGCATCCATCCAAAATAATGTGTTACAAAATTTAATCACATACCCAACAATTATGCTCAAAACACCAATTTTATTGGCAAACCTGATTCAAGGCTCAGCCGAGAAAGAATCAGGAAGTAAACCTGGCTTCATTGCCATATACAATAAGGTTTAAAATACAAATTTACAATAGGATCTCAATCCCAAATTTCAACGATTTTATCAAATTTTCTTCATGATCAAATCAAGGAGTTTGTAATATTTTTTGAATCTCATTTCAAGAACCATGGAGGAAACCAATAACTGATCGGGTGACAACCAAGAAGAACCAAAAGAACATCAAACATGCATAATTATACATGGTTTACACAATAAGATTCACAGTGAATCAAGACTAGGGAGAGGTGGATTCTTCCAACTGGAGAAGTCAAACACAACACCAATTTAGATGTCCAATCAGGGCCAATGACCAAGAACTTCTATTCTTCCATTTAAACTTGCCATACTCATACCAGGTTTGTGCTGATGGGTAGGGGCCCATAACACCCTACCCTTTATCCCTCTTCTCATCCTGAGAAGAGACTCTACACAGGTTGGAGTCCAACTAAACAGACCTCTCGCAAAATTGGTCACTTCTGCCCTCTCCTAGGGTGAGTAATACCAAACACCCATGCAAGGAAAACTCAAAATTTCAAACATAAACAAGAAAGGAAAACAACCAAAAAGAAATGGTTTACAAATCTTCCCAACATACCCACAACCATACAATAGTGAAACAACAACAAAGTAACAAGAACATGAAACAAAACATAAGAACTAAAAAAGGGAGATGGGAGTTTCCTACCTTCACAAAGAGGTAATGGCAATGAACTAGTTTGAGTAGAGTATCCCTCCATCCTTCAAGCTTCAATAAATCTTCTCTAAATGTAGAGATTGGGTAACTAAATAACTAGTCCAAGGAAGGCCTCTAAATAAACCTCCAATTCAACCACCCAAAAGGAGAAATAACTATTTCCACCCACTAGCGACTCTAGAAACTCCTAACTCAACCTACACCATGGTTAAACCCCAAGTGGAGATGAGGTGAGATAACTCAAGATAACCATGGTCAATTTTCGCACAAAGGCAAAAAGGGACTTTTTGAGTGACCTCAAAAGTCAAAAAACGGGGCTTAGGGGTTGGAAAAGACCTCTAACCCATACCCATACCCTTTAGTTAGAATAAAAACATGTTTAAAAGCCTTAGGAAAGAGGTTTAGAGTCAAATACAATATAGAGATAAAATAAGTCTATCTAACAACTCTAACTTGCAAATTAAGCACTAATCCGGATTAGGGATGACTAACCCTAATTAAGAACCTAAAAGAAAATTGACACTAACTTGAACCAGCTTGAATCCCAAGGTTAAACACTTAACCCTAACTAACATACTGAAGCACATAAACATTTTACGAGTGGCAAGTGACACTGAAAGAACATAATTACGAACATTAACATTTACTGAACAAAGAAGATACATACATATATCTCACAATACAATATATGAATTATGAACAACAACGCTTCCAAAAATTAGTACAAAGAGATCAGTTTTGTTCCTCCGTAGGGTTTCTCGGCTAAAATACCTGCACACTCATTGCACACATCAGTAGTCCCGTAAAATCACATGTATATAAATGTATGTGTATCAAAAATTTTCATAATTTAAAACATACATCAATAAAGATTTCTTCATCCTACATAATTCTTAACCATTTAAAATATCTTAAATCAAATCTCAATCCTACATTTACTGATTCGTCAACATACATATACATGAACATTAAATGACAATTATCAAATATATCTTCAAATGACATCACACAACATGAAATAATAAAATATGTTCTAAGCATCATATACTGTCTCGACATCTCGAGTCGTGAATAACAAAATAAGAGTAATGTATCAGTATGCTATGATGGGTCGGGGCGAGGCCTCACACATATATGTTTGTATATATATATATATATATATATCTACAAAATCTATAAAATTAATAAGCAAAAGAAACATTTACAATAATGTTTGTGAGCATAACTTTTAAATAGATTAGGACTTTTCAAATCTATAAATTAAGAATTCTTCTTATAATGCTTATTCTTTAGATTTACCTATTAATCTCTTTAATAGGTTTACTTATAAACTTTTAACTTAGAATTCCTCATTTAAATACAAACACTTGTCTAATCAATTCTTCAATTTGATTCTATATCGAACCCGAACTTGTTTCAGATCTAATTTCTTCCTTAATTGGATCTAGGGTTTTCTATTGTTTTCTTAGAAGACAGGAAGAGAAATAGTGCAAAGAGAATATGCGAATATCACGAGTGCACCTCGACACTGATGCTAATCCACCATGCCTCAGAAGTCCATAGAAAATCCCTTCCTTCTTCATCATTCAAAATTCCTCCAAGATCCAAGCCAACCAAATCCTCCAAGTGACTAGAAGGGCTAGAAGGAGCATAGAAGCATGTAGAAAATATATGAGCATATGAACTTCTCCAATGCATGTAAGCTTTGAAGCTTCCATTTTAAGCTTGTAGCTTGTAGCTTCCATTCCGCTTTCATTTAAGCTTTCATTTAAGCTTGTCCAAACACACTAGGAGAGCCTCTATTTAAAGGCCTCTAAGATGCATCTAGAGTGTCTCTAGAAACAACTAGAAGATAAGCATGACAACCAAGCACGAGTCTTCTCCAACCTTGTAGATAAGTCTTAAGGTTGTAGACAATATGTGCTCAAATAAAATACTAACTTCTAAGTGTAGACAACTAGTGCATTCTTAGAGTGCAAACTTCTATGTTGTCTACATGACAACTCCTAAGAATTTGCAAACTCCTAAATATTAAAATAATGCACATTAATTAATTTAATATTTTCTTTACTCTTTCCAATTTTATTTATTTATTTATTAAATCTATGCACTAACTTTAATATCTCCATTTTTCAATCTTAATATATTTATATTTTAAGCACATGAAATCTAGAATGTTTTAATAATTTTAATATATTTTCCACTTTTAAATTTCATTTTCAAAACTTAATTGCTAAAATATTTATTAGCTTTAATAATAATATTATTTAGTCATTTATTTAAAAATGAACTCCAATATATTATTATTAAAATAAATATTGTCACATTCCAACTTTAAACTTATAACTTTTATCTTCCAGTTTAATTATTTTATTTAATTAATTTTCCAATTAATTAAATAAAATAAATATTAAAATATCATATTAATTTTCCATTAAATTGAACCATTAATCAAATCTTTTAATTAGGCCTAATTAATAGAAAATACATCAAAGACTCATAAGGTAAAAATATGAAAACCCATCATAGCCAAAATACATACAAAATCAAACCAAGGGTTAATATCACAAATTACATCATCTGATGCATTCAGAGGGTACTCAACTCGGATACTTGTCCTAATTTTCCAATTAGAACAAATGGCTTAAAAGGGTTGGGCTTTGGACTTGAAAAATTATCTCCCCTCTCTTATCATTGAGATAATGTGATAGGGTACACTCATCCTGGCAATTTAGGGAAGTCGATACCCGATACCTGCAACCTGCATAAAAGCTATGCATGTACAAACACAATATATACTAAACTAAATAGGCAATGGCAGGAAGTGGTGCATCATGTAGATCCTGACTAGCAAGTGACTACGACTCCCTTCCTTAACCACATCAGACATGCCATACAAAAGAAAACACGCAAAGCAAACATGCACACCATACACATGCAAGTACGGGGTAAGTATCCATAAGAAAACACATGTGATAATAAATCATCTTACTAATCATCATTAATAACTGCAAACATTGGAAATCATCATGGATACATGAAATATAAATTCTAAGTGATCTCATCACATAATAAACTAAATCCATAGCACAATATCTGATAATCTCAAAACAATGCTGCTAACGATCAACATAAAACTAACCCTAAAAGAGCTCGACAATGATAAAAAAAATGCGAGCTAGGGGCAGGCACTACAATTCCTAATTACTTTTAACCAGTCTTTAACATTGTGTCTTGAAGAATTCATTATATATCAAATTTCCATTTTCTTTTATTAGTACTTATAGTTCTTTATTATATTCATGTGTGTATATAGTAAATTTTATCATATCACCAATAATGTAGGCAGGTAGATGCAAACTAGGACCAAATGCACACCTAGTTACCAAAGCTACTTGCAGTACTAAATACAATGGAAATATAACATGGAGAACAAAAACCAAAGGAAATGGAAGCAAAAAACACTTATCGATTCATCAAATCATCAACATACATGCCCAAAATGAGGCATTTTGGGTTATGACCAAAAATACAATTCAAACCTTGATCTTCAATGCTGATCTTCACATTCTAACTCTACAAACAAAACTATCCCTTCACTCCAACTCCTACTTTCTTCTCCTTCTCCCTAAAAATTGATCATAGACCTCCTTAGATACTTGTGTGGCCATAGATCAACCTATCATATAAATTAAATCCTACATTAAATGCATGCACAACCACAAGTAGACTAGCAACAACTATTAAATTAAAGAAAACAAAAAAAATGTGGAAATTTGGCCCAAACTAGAACAAGACATAGGCAATATGATTGGAGAAGGATAAAGGTAATCACTTGGCAACACTTTCCATATAATAGAACTCAAAATCAACTTGGAACTCAACACCAACAAAAACTCGGCACCAATAGAAACTTGACACATACAAGAACTTAACACATACTAGGAACTCACACCAACAGGAAGTTGGCACATGCTAGGAACTTGACAATGCTAGGTACTGCAACTTGACAGTAATAGAAAAACATGAAAATAATGTAAGATAGCAATGCAACCTAGGATGCTCCTGCATTATGTAACGCCCCACTGAGGGATCCCAAGAATTAACCTAAAGTTTCGCTAAGTTTGGTAGCTTTTTTTTTCTTTTTTTTTTTGTAATATGAAAGTTAAACTATTCACAACATACACATAGTAATAGAAGCAACAACAAACATTCAATTGAAAGTAAACATAAACATACATAACAGGTTACATTCCTTAAGGATCCCTTAATGTTGAATCACTATTAAATTAAACATTGTAAAATGTCCTAAGACCACCTTGTTGGAAATGATCCCTCCTTCCATATTTTAAATCAATATCTCTATACTGTTTTGGGGAAAAATTAATCTTTTAAATCATCTCTCATTTTCAAATAGCTCAATTTACGATTTTGAGAAAAACCAAAATAATTGATAACTTGAATATCCCAATAACCTTATTTGAACTCATTCTAATTAAATAAATTTATTAATTTTAAATATAAAACAATATTATTTAATTAAAATTTATTTAGCTTGAATATTAAAATGTCATTAGTATAATATTATATATATAATAATTAATATATAAAAATTATTAATATTTAATATTATTATTAACATATAAAATCAAATTATAAAATTTGATTCATAACACTGTGCTATATAAAAAAAAGAAAGAAATTATAAAGTTTTTAAAGTGATCTTATATCACTTTCGGTGCTATTAAAAAGGGTCGTGCAACCCTGCACCCTGTTGTAAGGCCTGCAATAGTGGTACAGGCAACCGTCGACCGTAAGGCTATGATGGGGGTAGGGGGTGGGTAATCTCGCCCCTCCCCAATATATATATATATATATATATATATATATATGTATGTATGTATGTATGTATGTATGTATGTATGTATGTATGTATGTATGTATGTATGTATGTACATACATACATACATACATACATACATACATACATATATATATATATTATATAACATTTTTAAAAAATGCATTCTCATACGCGATTCAGATTCCTCCTCTATGATTCTTAATAAGCAGCATTTTAATAAATATACACATATATATATATGTATATATGTATATATATATATATACATATATATATATACATATATATATGTATGTATGTATATATGTATATATATGTATGTATATATGTATATATATATATGTATACGTATAGATCTATATGTATATATGTATATATATATGTATATATATGTATATAATATATATATACATCTATATACACATATATACATAATATATATACATATATATACATAATATATACATATATATATATATATATATATACTATATGTACATATATATATATATATATATTATATGTACATATATATATATTATGTACATATATATATATATATATATATATATATATATATTATATGTACATATATATATATATATATATATTATGTATACATATATATAGATACACACACACACACACATATACACAGATTGTTAATAAGCACTATACCATTTTTATTTTTTTTAAATAAATAAACATATATACATATACATACATATGTATGTATGTATGTATGTATGTATGTATGTATATGCAAATTTGTATATTTTTAAAAGAAAACATATACATAGTTTTTAAACAAAAAGGGTTTTCCAATTCTTATGAGTTATGAATTTTCTTATAATGACCGTTCTCTAAATTTACCTATTAATCCCTCTAATAGGTTTGTCCATAAGCATCTGAAAACCCTAGCCCCATAGATTCCTTAGATCTATGCATGTGGGATTTTCTCTTATAATAATTTAACTACCCATGAAAAAGTGCATACAACCAAGATACTCAACATATGAAAATCGTTAGAAAGTATTTAGAAGACATGAAGAAGACAGGAAGTGCAGGAAGTGAAGTATAATATGCAAAATTCACAAGTGTCTACTTGGACACTGATGCTAAATCACTTCTCCTCAGAATATCTAGAGCAAGCTCCTTCCTTTTTCAACATTCTCGGGTCCTCCAAACACGCTCCCTGAGCTTCTAGGAGTGCCTAAATATAAAGAATTCTCAAGAAGCACCTAGAATGTCTCTAGAAAAAACTAGAAGATGAGATAAGTGTTGACAACTAAGCACGAGGTTTTTCCAACCTTCTAGATGAGTCACAAGGTTGTAGACATCATGTGCTTAATTTGTGCACTAACTCTTGTGTTGTAGACATACGTGCATAACAAAGGTGCACTTACGACTTGGTATACTTATAACTTTTATTTTAATTCTTTTATTATTCTATTATTATTATTTATTTATTATTATTTATTATTTTTATTATTATTAATTTTAATTTATTTTATCTAATTCTTTTACTCGATTAATTTCTCATTTAATTAATTAAAATAAAAATATCAAAATAACATAACATTATATTAAGCTTTCCAAAATAATTAAATTATTAATTAAATATTTTAATTTTAGACTTAATTAATAGAATATTCTTCAAAGACCTCCAAAATAAAATATGAAAATCCATCATGGAAAAATCAACAAAAAATCAATCTAAAGGGTTAAAATCACAAATCATTTCATCCGACACATTCAGAAGGTAAAATATCTTGGATACTTGTCCTAGCTTTCTAGACAAATGGTTTAAGGGCTTAGGATTTGGACTTGAGAATTTATCTCCCCTCTCTTACCATTGAGATAGTGCGATAGGGTATGCTCATCCTAGCAATTTAGGGAAGTCAATAACTGATACCTGTAACCTACATAAAATACCATACATGTACATACTATACATACATACATACATACATATACATATATATATATATATATATATATATATATATATATATATATATATATATATATATATATATATATATATATATATATATATATATATATATATATATATATATATATATATATATATATATATATATATATATATATGCTAAGCTAAACAGGCAATGGTAGCAAGTGGGGCATCATGTAGATCCGGACTAGCAGGTGACTACGACTTCCTTCCTTAACCACATCAGAAATGCCATACATAAGAAACAAACACGCACACCATACACATGCAAGTATGGGGTAAGTATCCATAAGAAAACATATGTGATAAAAAAACCATCTAAGTAATCATCATTAATACTAAGAATAATGTAATAACCATCATTCATACATGAAATGTAGAGTCTAAGTAATCTCATCATATATCAACTGAATCCATAGCACAATATCTGATAGTCTCAAAAAAATGCTACTAACCATCAACATATAACTAGTCTAACAGAGTTTGGCCATAATAGCAACAATGTATCTAGAAAGATGTAAACGAGGGTAGGCACTACATCCACCCCCCCTAGGATTAAGATTTCTCATAGAAGCGTACAAACAAGTAGGGATATAACTCCCATAATCTAGCTGCATCCTCTCATGTAGCTGAAGAGTCATTAGTAGGGTCCCATTGGACCCTTACCTGATCTATTGTTCGACCCCTGAGGGTCAACTCCCACTGCTCCAGAATATGTACTAGCTCCAAAGCCAGTTGCCCATCCTCTACTTGCAATGCATTCCAATCAAGAACATGTACAACATTACGTATATACTGCCTAAGTACTAAAACATGGAAAACATCATGAATGTGAGCTATGCTGGGTGGTAAAGCAATGCAATAAGCAACTGGTCCAATCCTCTCAAGAATTTTGAATGGTCCCACAAAGCGAGGTGCTAGCTTTGAACCCTTTCCATAAGAGATTGGACTCTTCTGTGGATGTACTCTCAAGAATACCTTGTCTCCCACAACAAACTGCTTATCTTTCCTATGTGCATCAGCATACTTTTTCTACCTATCCTGTGCCATAGTCAAGTGCTCGCGGATATGCACTACCTGTTGCTCCATTTCACAAAGCATCTTAGGACCCAATAGAATGAAATCCTCAAGATTGTCCCAACTCAAAGGTGTATGACAAGGACATCCATATAAAGCCTGAAATGGTGTCATGCCAATAAAACTGTGATACGTGTTGTTGGAAGAAAAATCCACTAGGTAGAGATAGTCCTCCCAATGTGTCTGCCTATCCATCACATACATCCTTAACATAGCTTCCAAAACTTGATTCACCCTCTCTGTCTGACCATCTATCTCTAGGTGATATGTTGAACTAAAATTCAATTGTGCTCCAAGCTCATGCTATAGTGATGTCTAGAACGCCGATGTGAATACAGGATCCCTATATGAAATGATCTTTTGAGGAATACCATGTAGACTAACAATGTCATGCATGAAGACATTAGCTATAGAAGCTACCATGGAGGAAGACCTGATTGGTGAAAAATGTGCCACCTTAGTCAACCGATCAATGGTGACCATGATAGCATCATGACAATAAGTAGTCATAGGTAATCTTACTATGAAGTCCATAGAGATGATGTACCACTTTCATGAAGGAATGAGATTTGGTTACAAGAGTCTTGCTAGATGCTGGTGTTCTACCTTGATTATCTGACACTCAAGACACCTAGCCACATAATCAGCAATGTCAAACTTCATCCTAGACTAAAAGAATAAATGTTAAAAATCAACATGCATCTTCTTGACACCTGGATGTGCTGAGTAAGGTACATGATGGGCCTCTACTAGAATCAAGGTGTGAAGCTCATCTAGTAGTAGCACATAAATCCTTCCTGAATGTCTCAAAAGACCATTTGACTCTAGGACATAGCCTAAAAACTTACCCCCCAAAGGTCTTCTTGAATCTGTTTATCTGTACACTTCCTAGTACCAAGAATCTATAGGAAGTGTCTGAAGAATATGACTCCTCAAATCAACACTAAGAGTCATAGAAGATATCACATGTCTTCTCTGACTCAAAGCATCTGCCACCACATTCTCCTTTCCTTGAATGTACTTTACCTCAAAGTCATACTCACATAGAAATTTCACCCATCGCCTTTGGTGAACATTCAAATTAGGTTGCATGAATATATACTGAAGACTGTGATGATCACTATGTAGTTTGAATCTATGCCCGACAAGAAATGTCTCCATCTTGTCAAAGCATGAACTACTGCTGCTAACTCAAGATCATTTGTAGGATAATTTAGCTTGTGATCCTTGAGCTTGTGTGATTTATATGCAATCACCCATCCATTCTACATGAAAACTGCTCCAATCCCTTCAAGGGAAGCATCTGTACATACCATAAAATCACCTTTTGGTTTAGGTACTGCTAAGATCAGTGCACTAGTCAAAAGCTCTTTGAGCTTCTAGAATGCTTCCTCGCATTTCTCTGTCCATATAAAATTCTTTCCTTTCCTCTAAAGGGAAGTGATAGGATGTGCTATTTTGGAAAATTTTTGGACAAATCTACAATAATAACTAGCTAGACCCATGAAACTATGAATCCGTAACACATTAGTTGGTATAGGCCAATCTACTATGGTCTGGATCTTTGTAGGGTCTACACGAATACCATCACCTAGAATGACATGTCCTAAATATTGAATCTTTGATTTGAAGAATTCACACTTAGCTGCATTGGCATAAAGTTGATTGTCTCTCAAGCACTGTAAAACCAATCGCATGTGTTCCTCATGCTCCTTCTGAGACTTAGAATATATCAATATATCATCAAGGAACACAAGTAAAAACCTATCAAGATAAGATCGAAACACCCCATTCATCAAACTCATGAAAATTGATGGAGCATTAGTCAGCCCAAAAGGTACCACTATGAACTCATAATACCCATGTGAGTTTGAAAGGTGGTCTTATGAATGTCGACTTTCTTAATGTGAAGTTGATGGTACCCTGACTTAAGGTCGATCTTAGAGAATATTGTAGCTCCCTTGATCTGATCAAATAAGTCATCGATCCTTGGTAGAGGATACCTATTCTTTATTGTCACCTTATTAAACTTTTGGTAATCAATACAAAGGTGCAAAGAACCATCTTTCTTTTTTACAAAGAGCACTAGAGCTCCCCATGGTGACACACTAGGTCAAATGCTCCCTTTGGCAAAAATTTCCTCTAGCTGAAGACGCAACTCACCCAATTCCTATGTAGTCATACAATAAGGAGCTTTAGAGATAGGCTTCACTCTTGGAATAAGATCAATGCTGAAATTGATGTCCCTTTTCAGAGGCATGCCCAAAATCTCACTTGGAAAGACATCTACATACTCCTGTAAAATGAGGTGATCTAAAGTCTTTCTCATAGGATCTTCCTCATCAAGTTCATTTATCATTATAGAAAATATCTGACATCCCTTACAAAAAATTTTCTTCAATTGCATAGAAAAAATCATCCATACAGATATAGGACTTGGTATCCTAACAATCTTCACATCCTTCCCTAGGTTATCCTGACACATAATAATCTTCTTCTTGCAGTCTATACTAGCTCTATGAGAGCCAAGGCAATCCATTCTCAAAACTACATTGTAGGAACCAAGAGGTATAACCCAAAGGTCAACTACAGTATCAAATCCTCCTATGCTAAGCCCACACTTATGAACTACAAAATCTATGTAGACCTTAATGCTTGAGGCTAGTTTCACTTGCCAACCATGATCTTGCTTTACCACATCCAACTTACACTTAGCAACTAGAGATGGAGAAATAAAAGAATCTATAACACCTAAGTAAAACAACACTGAAAGAGGTGTACCTTGAATAGCTCTTGTGGTTTCAACCACTATTCCCTGATGGTCTACCTAACGGTGATCTACTACTGCAAACATGCTATGACCTCTACCTGCATCTCCAACTGTAGGCTCTAATGTTATTGGCGTAGGTCCTAAATACAAAGGTGCTCGCTATGGATAGTGAGCTGCAAAATTTCCAACCTACCCACATGTAAAACATCTTGTACTTCTACCAGATCCTCTCCCTATAGGTGGTGCATTTGACTATTAATGGCTATCCCTGCTAACAAAAGAATGACTACTCTAAGCTGGCTGATTTCATTTATTGCATCAAGTATTGGAATTGTTCTTGGAGTTAGAACCTCTGCCACCACCTTGAGCCTAAGGGTATGATCTCTTCTGTTGCTATGTCTATTGAGACTACTACTAGTACTATTTCCCCTTAGATCTTGATGATGTAGGCACTCCCACAAAACCTCCCTAACCAAGGTTGACACTTTGTTCTACAAGAATGGCTCATCGTACCACATCCTTGAGGGTTTTAGGCTCAAATACCTTGACATCCCCAATTATAAGATTTTTCAATCCTCTAATAAAGTGTTGTGTCAATTGAGCTGAGTTGTCACTGAATCTCGAAAAGGACATGAGCTCATAGAATTTGTAATCATACTCTATCACAGTCGTAGACTACTGCCTGAGATTATGGAACTCGTCTACCCTTTTCTACTTCCATTCCTCTAGCAAGAATCACTCATGAAAACTCTCTAAGAATAGCTCCCAAGTGACACTATTCATATCTATGCCTAGCTTCTTTTCCTCAATTGTCCACCAAGTGGCCCCAAAAATTCTCCATATTGGTAATCGCAAATCTCGCCTTACCAATATTGTCAAAGTCTTGCATGGAAAAAATAATGTCAAGGCTAATAAACCACTGTTCGGCCACATATCCAGAACCTTGCGCGTTGAATGGCTTGACCTTGGATCTTGAAAGGTCCTTCATCTAAGTAGATACAATGGATCTCTGATGATCCCTGCGAGGGCTCCTAGACCTAGATCTATACTCATGTTCTAACTGATGTGCTTTATGTTGATCATGAATAGGAGGTAGGTGATCAAGAATGGTCTGCATGATCTCTCTCAAGATAACCTCCTCAGACTCAGCTTGGTCACCCCTATGGCTCTCTTTCTACTACTCACTAATGTGCTCTCCCCTACTCTCTTCATGAGCAGGCCCTCCATGGATAGAGTCATGGAAATTGATAGCTCTACCACATCCACAACCTCTTCCATGGCCTCTAACAGAAGACCTTGTCCCAGATACCATCCTACAACAATATCCAAGATACAAAGTACTATCACAAACATAATGCATGCTACTGTATAGCATAAAAGCCACATGTTTTGTAAATAGACCAAGTTCATATTTAGTTTTTCCTATGTTTAAGTTTAAGTACAATTTGTTAGTTTTGAAACCTAAGTGTTGTAGTGTGAAAAATATGCAAGTAATAGTTTTAGATTTTGTTTTAGTTCATCTAGTTTCATGTTTGAAAAAGATACACATGATAGTTCAAAGTCCTAGTTTTGTTCCAAAATACCCAAAGGTCCCAATGTAGAAACTCGGGCTTTGATACCAAATGTAATGCCCTGCCAAGGGAACCAAAGAATTAACCTAAAGTTTCGCTAAGTTTTGTAGCATTTTTTTTTTTTTAATATGAAAGTTAAACTATTCACAACATACACATAGTAATGAAACCAACAAAAAATATTCAACTAAAAGTAAACATAAACATACATAATAGGTTACATTCCTTAAGGATCCCTTAATGTTGAATCACTATTAAATTAACTATTATTAATTCCATTTAATATCACATCCTCATGAAGTAATAATAATAAATCCAACATTCTTAAACAATATACTTTTGTTCTGAATGTCCCTTAGTAAATTACATTTCAGAATACTCAATCATCCATTGTACATGTCATAGGGTATGAAAGGCTTAAAAGAATATACATATTTGAAAATAAAGTACACCATCATCCTATACTAATCCATGATGCAATAAAGTGAATGAAACCACATACCTTACATGAACATCATCATAGAAAATATAAACATCCATCTTATAAGATAACCAATAATCCTAACACATAATTATCTAAGTACATAGTTCCTCCCAACCATTAATAGCATCATTAGATCATCATGGGCCCTAGCCATCACTCCGTGCATAACATTCCAAATCATCGAAGAAATCATCGGTACTATCATAGTAGGAATGACACTCCTAAAACATACTATATCATACGCAAAAAGAAATCTAACATACTACAACATATGCATAAGAAATCTAATCATGCAAAGTAAAGCATAAGATAAAAACATCTAATATATGCTAATCATCAATATAAGGGTACGTGTCCACCGTCATAATCCATGAACAGAATGAAGATAGGTGCCAAGAAAGAATGCACTAGCCACCATGTCTCAGATGGATCTCAAATGGTAAGAGTGAAAAAAGCACTACCACCTGGCCGCGTGGAACCTAAATGGTCCACTCCCATCATGCTGAGGAGATAATCTCAAGCCCCAAATAGGTTATCAAATCACATAACACAAATACTCTCTAAGTCTAGGAATCCTAAAAGTATACTAACTCAAAGGTTCCAACACAAATCAACATCTAATCCTAGAGGCATAACAAAGACATATAGGAAACCTACTATCCAAGCGGGAATGTGTCATCACATGGATCATGCTAGATTTACCCTGATAGTCTCTCAATAGAGCCCAGCCCCCTAGTGATCCCTATGTGGCCACTAGTATCCTATCATACTGACGAGGCATACTATGGAATCCAAGGTTAAAAACAAGCATTCTCTCGACTTCCATCCTAGTCTGTACTAGCACTCGAGGCATTGGTGAGAACAAACAATTATCTTATCAGGTTCATTTAAGTCAGTATTAGGTGTAATGTTTTTACTTATTAAAAAAACTTACAATAAGTTACCTTGGCAGCCTCTTAGGGCCTTAGCCCCAATTGCAAGCCACTTCCCGACACTACAAGTAGATAACCTACCCTAAGCTCATGGAATCATAAATCAAAAAATCACCATAGTTCTATACAAGTGACTGGAAAAATACCAAAAGATAATCCAAATAAGAGCATCAAATCTCCACGAGCAACAGAAAAGCATCAATAGATAATCATGACCACAATAGTTCTGTATTGGCAATTGAAGGTATCATAGATAATCACAATATCCATTAGTTCTCAACAAGCAACCAAAAGGGCATATCCAATAAATAATATTGATCGAAGACTCCAAAATGGTTGAGTCAAAACATGTCACAACATGACATCATCAGGATCAGATAAACAATTCAATCCCATCAAGGTGACTGGAAAGTAATTCAAAAACAACTGATCGATACTCATAAATGGTTACATATGTCACAGCTTACACAAAAAGACTGAAAACAATATCAACCAGCATACCATCTCATAACCATGGTTGGGTTAATAAAGATTGAAATCAAAAGACATTATCATTTCATCACAATTCATAACCCTTGAGCCTCTAGAAGACGTCCTATAACTGGTCAACAATCTAGTCAACCCAAAACCCAAAACAAATAGCATAGAGAAAACACAAAACACAAGCACATGTTTTGGTTTGCTAAAATTACTTAGTTGAATTAAGTGTGTAGGTTTCAATTTTTTGTTCAAGAGTTGAGCATCAAATGAAGGAACATTGATCGTCTTCCTTATAACTAACCCATGTATTAATTAAAGATTTTCCCATGATTCTTAGAATTCAACTTTCTAAAATGTCCTAAGGCCACCTTTTGGAAATGATTCATCCTTCCATATTTTAAATCAATATCTCTATACTTCTTTGGGGGAAAAATTAATCTTTTAAATCATCTATCATTTTCAAATAGCTCAATTTACGATTTTGAGAAAAACTAAAATAATTGATAACTTGAATATCCCAATAACCTTATTTAAACTCATTCTAATTAAATAAATTTATTAATTCTAAAAATAAAACAATATTATTTAATTAAAATTTAATTATCTTGAATATTAAAATCTCATTAGTATAATATATATATATATATATAAATTTATATATATATATATATATATATAAATTAATATATAGAAATTATTGATATTTAATATTATTATTAACATATAAAATCAAATTATAAAATTTGATTCATAACACTGTGCTATATAAAAAAAGAAGAAAGCAATTATAAAGTTTTTAAGGTGATCTTATATCATTGTTTGCACTATTAAAAAGCGTTGTGTGACCCTTCACCCTATTGCAGGGCCTACAACGACAGTCGCAGTACCTTTGGCAGTGGTACAGGTGATCGCCGGCTATAAGGCTATGATGGGGATGGGGATGGATAATCCCGCCCCTCCCCTATATATATATATATATATATATATATATATATATATATATATATATATATATATATATACATATATATTTTAATATAACATTTAAAAAAAATGCATTCCCATATGCGATTCAGATTCCTCCACTGTGATTCTTAATAAGTAGCATTTTAATAAATATACACATATATATACATATATATATACACATACACACACACACACAGATATATATATATATATATACATATACACACACACACACACACACATATATATATACACAAATTGTTAATATATACATATACATATGTATATATGTATATGTATATAGATTTGTATATTTTTAAAAGAAAACATATACATAGTTTTTAAACAAAATGAGCTTTCCAATTCTTATGAGTTAAGAATTTTTCTATAACGACTGTTCTCTAAATTTACCTATTAATCCTTCTAATAGTTTTGTCCATAAGCATCTAAAAACCCTAGCCCCATAGATTCCTCAGATCTACGCATGTGGGATTTTCTCTTATAAGAATTTAACTACCCATGACAAAATGCATACAACCAAGATACTCAACATATGAAAATCCTCATAAAGTATTCAAAAGACACAAAGAAGACAAGAAGTGCAACAAGCAAAATATCATATGCAAAATTCACAAGTGTCTACCTGGACACTGATGCTAAATCACTTCTCTACAGAATATGCAAAGCAAGCTCCTTCCTTCCCCAATGTTCTCGGGTCCTCCAAACATGCTCCCTGAGCTTCTAAGAGTGCTTGAATATAAAGAACTCTGAAGAAGCACCTAGAATGTCTCTAGAAACAATCAAAAGATGAGATAAGTATTGACAACTAAGCACAAGCTTTATCCAACCTTCTAGATGAGTCACAAGGTTGTAAACACCATGTGCTTAATTTGTGTGCTCACTCTTGTGTTGTAGACATACGTGAATAACAAAGGTACGCTTACTCCTAGGTAGACTTATAACTTTTATTTTAATTCTTTTATTATTTCTATTATTATTATTTTATTATTATTTTTATTATTATTAATTTTAATTTCTTTTATTTAATTAATTAAAATCAATATATCAAAATATCATAACATTATATTAATTTTTCCAAAGTAATTAAATTATTAATTAAATCTTTTAATTTTAGAATTAATTAATAGAATATTCTCCAAAGACCTCCAAAATAAAATATGAAAACCCATCATAGAACAATCCACACAAAATCAGTCTAAAGGGTTAAAATCACGAATCATGTCATCCAACACATTCGGAAGGTAAAATATCTCGGATACTTGGCCTACCTTTCTAGGACAAATGGTTTAAGGGCTTAGGATTTGGACTTGAGAATTTATCTCCCCTCTCTTACCATTGAGATAGTGTGATAGGGTACGCTCATCTTTGTAATTTAGGGAAGTCGATACCCGGTACCTGCAAGCTGCATAAAATATCGTGCATGTACATACTATATATATATATATATATATATATATATATATATATGCTAAGCTAAATAGGCAATGGTAGGAAGTGGTGCATCATGTAGATCCTGACTAGCGGGTGACTACGACGCTTTTCCTTAACCATATCAGAAATGCCATACATAAGAAACAAACACGCACACCATACACATGAAAGTATGGGGTAAGTATCCATAAGAAAACACATGTGATAAAAAAACCATCTAACTAATCATCAACAATACTGAGAATAATGTAGTAATCATCATGCATACATGAAATGTAGATTCTAAGTAATTTCATCATATATCAACTGAATCCATAGCACATTAACTAATAGTCTCAAAATAATGTTACTAACCATCAACATATAACTAGTCTAACATAGTTTGGCCATGATAGCAACAATTTATCTAGAAAGATGTAAACGAGGGAAAGCACTACACATTATACAATTGGGGTTGAAAGAAATGATTCTCCTAAATAATAGAGCTAACACAATCTAAGTTAAATGCAACTCAAATTGGGAAATCAATGTAGCATCTTCAAATTTTATGTTCTTCCACTTTACCAAATACTCATAGTAATCTTTTACTCTTATGCTTTTGTCAACTCTCTGAACCAATACCCATTCAACCTCTTTAGCTACCTCTTGGGATAATCATCTTATACAAAAACTTCATGATCTGACTCATGATACTTATACAAATTAGTAACATTGAATATAGGAGATGTATCCATGTCGTTAGGTAACTCAACTTCATAACCATTACCACTATCAAACTTCCTCAAGATCTTACAAGATCCAAACTTCTTCATCATCATCTTACTGTATGTTTCATTAGAAAATCTACATTTCCTCAAATGAATCGTCACCCCCTCACCAACTTCAAAATCATGATGTCTTCTAGACTTATTATCATTCTCCTTATACTTTTGATTACTTTGTTCAAACCTCAAATTCACTTCCTTATGCAGACAATCCATGAACTCAAAAAATTCTTCCACTACATCACTTCTCTTTTCTTCTCTAGCAACTTCCCTCAAATCTCACATTCCTCTAGGCTACATTCTAGTAACAATCTCAAAAGGCCTTTTCTGTGTAGTCCTATTCACAACATTATTATATACAAATTCAACTTGTGCCAACACCTACTCCCAATTATATGTTTATCTCCCACTAAACATCACAACAAATTACCCAAGCTTCTAATCACAACATCTATTTGTCTATCTATCTGTGGATGAAATGTAGAACTAAAATCCAACTTAGTACCCATCTTCTTCCTAAAAATGCTCCAAAATTAACCAAAAAACTTACTATCTCTATGAGAAATAATACTTCTTGGTAATCCATGAAATCTAATAATATCTTTGTATAAAATTTTAGAAACATGCTCAGAATTTGATGTCTTCTTACATGGTTTGAAATTAGCTATCTTAAAAAATCTATCCACAAAAATAAATATAGAATCATATCCCTTTATTGTCTTAGGTAATCCAAGAAAAAAATCCATACTAATGTGAATCCAAGGTTTCTCAAGAATAGAAATAGGTGTAAACAAATCAACATTTTGAGTTACTCCTTTTGCAACTTAACAAAATCCACAACTCTTTAAATTTTTTTTAACATCCTTATACATATGCTATCAATAATACTAACCCTTCAGCAAACTATGCATGTTATCAAATAGAAAATATTGAACCAATATGCCACAATTTTTTCCTTAATGAAATTAATTGTCATAAAACTTCTTGGTATACACAATTGAATTCCTTTGAACAACATACCTTCTTTAATGAAATATTCATCATACTTACTCATGTGATCTAATAGATTTGGTGCTTTACACTCTCTCCATGCCTCAAAAAAATCAAGGTTAGTATAATAAAACTCTTTCATTTCATCAAAACTAAGAACTTCGACTTTCACCTCAGTCATCAAAGAATGGCTTATGCTCAATGCATCAACAACTTAGTTAGTGACACCGCTTTTATGCTTACTCACAAATGTGAAACTCCACTTCATATGTCTCTAAGTTAATTTATGTTGAATCACTAAATATTGTAAAGCTTTATGATCAATAAACAACATAAAATCCTTAGGAATCAAATAATGTCTCCATTTCTTCAGTGCTTGAACAATAGCTTAAAATTCTTGATCATACACATAATACTTCCTTTTAACATCATTTAACTTCTCACTAAATAAAGCGATAGGTTTATCTTGTTGATTCAATATAGCTCCTATTGGACTACTACTTGCATCACATTCAACTTGAAATACTTTATTGAAATCAGGCAAAGCCAATATAGGTAACTCAACAGCCTTTTGTTCCAAAGTTTCAAAACTCTTATCACCTCCATGTGTCTATTTAAAATCCTTTTTGTTTCCCCTCATTGTATCATTCATAGCATTACAAATAGAACTAAAATTCTTTATAGACTTCCTATAAAAACTAGCCAAACCATGAAATGATCTTACCTTACCCACATTCTTAGGTGTAGGCTAGTCCAAAATTGCTTTAACCTTCCTAGGATCCATTCCCAAACCATTAACTACAATCACAAATCCCAAATACACAGTCTCCTCTGGTATAGAAGAACACTTTTTCAAGTTAATCATCAACTTATTCTCTTTCAATCTCTATAATACTTTCATAACATGCTCAAGATGCTCTTCCTTAGTCTTACAAAATATCAAAAAATCTTTTGGAAGCATGAATGTCGATGATACAACAAAGGGGGAGTATTGTAGAAACATGATTAGATAATTATCATGATGATATGTTACATTCATGACTGTGTTTGGCATTAATGTCAAAATAGCATTTTTCTGTGTTATTTGATAGAAGAACATAGTAAAGATCATGTTCATATGGACAGACCATTGAGCATTTTCACTAAGCAAGGTTAAAGAGAGATACTAATAATTTTTTAGTATATGTAGATAACCTCAAAAGCATAAGATATCGAGTCTAGAAGAATTTAGTAAAGTTTGGTGAAGATTGTTTCAAGATAGACTTTAGAGAAGAATGTACTAGTAACCTTGTTATATCTCTTAGCAGATTTTCTATTCTGAGAAGAAAGAATGAGGGTGTGTAGAAGACATGTTGGAGATAATGTGGTTAATCTTACTCATCATAATATTAAATGTACCAAAATTTATTCAAGTTAAAAGATGACAAATTAATCTTATTGCTAAGTATAACATGTTATTAATGAGGTCCTATAATAATTAATTGACAAGGTTTAATAGCCGACTTAGGGATTTTTTTATGGATTTGGTATAAATGAAGGGCGTTTTTCTTTTTTATGTGGTCCTAGGCCAAAATCTATTTCAATAGTGGGTCCTTCTACCTTCTACAACTCCTACCGGTGATTCAATGTCTCCTACTAGGAACTCTTATGTATTGAATGTGTTTATAGACTCCTAATAGGGTCCTTTCTCTAGCAAGGAGTATATATATTACTATATCTTTGTGGGCATTATTCCCACCAAGGTTTTCCCCCTAATCAAGGGTTTCCCTAGTTAAAAAATCTACAATAATTGTGTATGAGAATCTTGTTATGGTTGTTGTTTACTTTGATTGGATGGTTAAGGTTAATTAAGGTTGATAAATGTTATAATTGTATAACTAATTCAGCCCTCCCCCCTCTCAGTTATCTTAGTGGACTATTATTTCTAAAAATTGGTAACAAAGCATTAGGTCCTTGAAGATAAAGTTAAACAACTTTGGGAGATCCATGGTGACAATATTTAGAAAAGATAGTTTGATGTTTTGTGAAACAAATTATGACACTTGGAAGGAAAAGATGAAGACACAAATGTTGCCTATGGGTCCAAGATATTGGATCTTGACAAAATTGAAAAAGACAATTATTGTTGAAAGTTCTTTGGAAACTTGTACTAAGGATGAGAGAGAAATTTTAATGTGTGACATGAGAGCTACAGGAGCACTATTGTCTGCACTTTCTAAAATTGATTACAACTAGGTAAAAACACATGATACTTCTTACAAGATTTAGAAAGCTTTAGAAAATAGGTTTGAAGGTGATGAACATTCTAAGAAATTAATGCTAGAAAGTTGGATTTGTGCATTTCAAGATGCTAAAATGATGAAAGATGAATCTATAAGAATATATGTATGAAAAATATCAAAAATTACTAAAGGTATTAGATCTCAAGGAGGAACCAAGAAAGATGATGAGGTGATCTGGAAGATATTGAAGAGCTTAACACCACAATTTAAGCAAGTAGTTAAAACCATATTGTTGTTGATATCTTGTACCAAAGATTTTCCAAAGGAAACATTACTTGGGAGACTTGAATAGTTGAGAATGAGCTTAGATAGTCTAGAGAATTGTCTAGAATAGAGACAACTTTTAGTGCCCTAAACATTTGACATAATCTATCAAGTAGGACAAGTGCTAGGGGAGATTTTTCTAGTAGTAGTCAATCTAATGAGGATAGAAAGATAGAAGGAGTAGCCCTTCTACTAAGAAGAGAAAAAGATGGTAAGAAAATATTTAAATGTTGTACTTGTAATGAGTTTGGTCATTATGCATCAAAGTGTCCTAAAAGCGTGAAAAAATATAAAAGAAAGTTCAAAACTAGAAGAGATGGAGATTTTTCATATGAAAATGAAGAAGATGATTTTGATGAACAAATAATAAGTGCTAGTGATGATGAAATATGATTTGTAGCTATTAAAGAAGGAAGTCTAGAGAAAATGTCTCTGTTATCACAGGTTGAAAAGAAATTTTATTGGAAAATTGATAGTGGTTATTCACATCATATGACTGATGATATGAACAAGTGTATTGACTTTAAAAGGTATGATGGAGGCATTATCAGAGTTGAACACAATGTAGCTTGTCATATGAAATTATCGGATTTGTAAATCTTGATGGTAAGAATAACACCAAGGATGTATATTTTCTTTATGGTTTAAAATATAATCTTTTGAGTGTTGAAGGACTAGTGGATAAAGGTTATCAATTATAGTTCATAGAGAAGACATGCATGATCAGAGACAATGATGGAAAGGTAATTAGAATAGGAACTAGATCTAAAGGTAATGTATTTTATCTGAATTCCAATGAAATGACAAGTTTAGTTACAAAGGTAGATGAGAAATGGTTATGACATAAGAGATTTGTCATATAAACATTGACAACATTGTGAAAACTAGTAGTATCTTTGCAGTTAGAGATTTTCCTAAGATTATAAATCCTACTAACACAATTTACAAGGAATGTGTATTGACAAAGCATAACAGAACATCTTTTCCTAGCAATAAGTTTACTACTATAGAAAATTTGGAGATTGTACACACAAATCTTAGTAGTCCTTTAAAAAAAAAAGGATTCTATGGTGAAAGGAACTTCATGATTATTATTCATGATTTTTCTAGAATGATGTGGGTTGCATTTCTGAAAGAAAAATATGAGGCATTTGATAATTTCAAGATATTCAAGAATATAGTTGAGAATGAATCAGGTATGAAGATTAAATGTTTAAGATTAGATAGAGGAGGATAATTTACTTCGAATGAGTTTAACATATTTTTTAAAGTTAATGGAGTCAAAATACAATTTTCAGCTCCTAGAACCCTTCAAAAAAATGTCATTGCAGAAAGGAGAAATGGTTCAGTGAAAGAAGCAACAAGAGCTATGTTAGCTATGAATGATGTATCCAAGATATTTTGTAGAAAAGTTGTGAATATAGAAGTATACACTATGAATAAAGTGCAAGTCAGGAAACACACAAACAAGACCCCTTATGAACTATTGTGTGATTACTCACCTAAAATTAAGTATTTCAGAATTTTTGGCAGAAAATGTTATATCAAAAGGATGATGATGTTGGTAAATTTGATGCTAGATGTGATGTTAGTATGTTTATTAGTTATTTATTGAAAAGAAGAGCTTATAGATATTATAATCTAAGAACTAAGACTATTGTTGAAAGTACAAATGTAATAGTTGATGGAAATTCAAGATACAAGAAAGAATAGTTGACTACAGTTCTGATGATGAAAATATTATTTTTACTAAAGCAAGTAATGATGAAGTATTATTTGAGACTAAAATGATTTGTAGAATGAAGGAGAGAAAATGTAGGAACAAATTTTGGAACCTAGAAAAGAGCTAAGAGTTGAGATAACAACTCCTACTTTTGGTAGGAATACGATAAAGAATCATCCACTAGAGTAGATCATCGACAATAGAGATAAAGGTGTGATGACAAGAAGAAGAATCAATGAAAAACTACGCCTGATATCTCAAGTAGAATAAAAGAATATAGACGAGGCATGAAAAGATAACTATTGGAAGAAAACTATAAAAGAAGAATTGAATTAGATAGAGAAGAATGAGACATGTGAATTATTCTCTAGACTAGCAGACAAGAATATGATAGGAACAAAATGGGTATTCAGTAACAAGATGAAGGAACAAGGTGAATTTTTAAGGAACAAAAAATGATTGGTATGTAAAGATTACTTACAACAAGAAAGAATAGACTATGGTGAAACCTATGCTCTTGTGGAAAGAGTTGAAGTAGTAAGGTTATTGTTAGCCTATGTAGCACATAAAAAATTCAAAGTGTATCAGATGGATGTCAAGTTAGCATTTCTAAATGGAGAACTTGAAGAAGAGGTATACTTAGAATACCCTGAAGGTTTTCCTTCAACAAATGACAAGGATATGGTATGAAGACTAAAGAAAACATTTTATGGCTTAAAAGAAGCACCTAGAACTTGGTATGCAAGGTTGAACAATGTAAGAATTTGGTATAGCTCTAATACCATGTAAGAATTTTCCTTAGGGAAAAAATTCCCAAGATCAACGAATTCAAGCACAAGCACAATAGTAGACCAAAAGAGTATGATCAATATGAGAATTAATTATCTCAAAGCATGTCTTGATGCATAGTAGGAGTGCCTATATATAAATGCCTCTAAGATGTATCTACAATGGTTCTAGAAAGAACTAGGAGATGAGCATGACAACTAAGCACACATCCTCCATTGTACATGAATATGCATGCATCAATGAGGGGATAAGCATTATGAGGTCTCTCACACGTAGAGATATTGAGACACCATGTGCTCAAATAAAGTGCTAACTCCTATTTTGTATACACAATGTACATAATTACGGTGCTAACTCCTATGTTTTTAACATGACAACTCACAAGAGTATGCATACTCCTAGGTGACTAACTAATAAATAATTAAATAGTGCATTAACTGAAGTAAAATTAAGTAAACTATGAATAGTAAATACTTATTTACAACAACACCCCCTTTAGGTGAAACTTAGGGGAATGCACTTAAGCTCAAAAAGTTGAGGAAGAAATTCATAATGGGTCTTGGCTACTAGGCTATGTTAGGTACCCATGTACATAATGAAATGCAATCTCTCATAAAGTAGAGAAAGAGGGAAAACCTCATGGGAAAGGCCCTCCCCCAAAAAAGTGAGATGAATGTTGATCTTAGATTGGTTTTCACAATTGAGTGTCAACACACATAAGAATTTTTTTAAGTTGATGCTGAGTATAATATATATGTCAAGTTATAGTATGTGTTGAGCTAGAAATTAAATAGGTGCCGATTCATTCAGACGTTGAGTAGATAGATAGTGTCGAGTAAGTCTCAACTTCTGAGTGATTAATAGATGCCAAGTATGTATATGTGCTGAGTAAACTATAGGTGAGCTGAGCAATATAGAATTTCTATAGGAGTCAAGTAAGACAAAATTTCTATAGGATCCAAGTAAGACATAATTCCTATATGTGCTAAGCATCAATAATCTGTAAGTGCCAAGTAAAAAAAAAATTAGCATAAGAGTTTCTGCACTCACAAACTAAGATGTAAATTATTTTTAAGCTGACATATATCAATCTCAAAGGATTAAAAGATAAGATCAAATGTTTTTGATTCCCTATGAAATCAACATGCAACCAATTAGAAAAATAGAAAGATTTGAGTAGTAAAGATGGATGAATCTCAATCATAGATTCATACCTAACCCTAAGTCATGAAACCTTTTTAAAGAGATAGAAACCCCATAATTTAGTATTGTGAGAGAGAGTATGTGAGAAGAGAATGTAAGCATAGAGTGAATAGTAGTGAATTTTGAAAGTAGTGAAAGGGGTTAAAAGACCTAGAAGAAGGACACCATTATAGTATTAGTTAATAGAATAGAGCATTAGCACTTCATACAAAATCATACCAGATCAAAGAGGACAAAAAAAAATTGGACAGAACAAGGATCTAAAATCAATAATTGAAGATTACAAGTCATTAGGTCATTACATTCTACTATACTCTCTAGCCATTGTATTAGGATAATGAAAATCCTATGAAGATATGTTGGTTTAACAACCATACTATAAATCCTTTAACAAGGTGACATTCCAAGTGAGTGTTTTCAAATCCTTTAAATAGGAACACCACTAACAAGGTGTTTGAAGCCTTTAATAGGGTAGGCCTCTCATTGTTTAGACCATTGATCATGATCAAACTTTTTAACCTTGACAAGTTACATATTTTTGTAATGATAAGTTGTAGGTGGCATCCCCACCCTAGTTTTAGCTTCTCATTTTGGAGGGTTTCTAGGTGATCAAATATTGTATTCTCTATTCTTATGTATGCCTTTACTTTCATGTTAATTAGAAATGTTACATGCAAGTGTATATTTTAGTTAAAACTTTTAGAGGTTAAAGTTTTTTTTTACTTCTGATTTAGCCCCCCTCTCAGAAGTAAATCTTCCCACTTGTAAATTCCAACAAGTGGTATCAGAGCCTAGTTCTTACAAGGAGAACCCTAAATGGAAGTCTAAAAGATTGGGAAGATCATAGAGAATCGAGACATGAAAATACATGTCATTCTACATTAGCTGGAAGAAGCTAGGGAAGAATTGATGAAATCCCTAAAGAGAAGAAGAGAGATTGCGATAGTTGAGAATGATACATAGTACAAGAAGATTGACACCACAAATGTGTTTTCCAATGGATATTTCAACGAGTTTTATGTAGAAATTATAGACCTAATGGAGAATAATAGAGGTCAAGTTGAAGAAATCAAAACTCTCAAGATTGAGCAAGAATCTCAAGCCATGATGCTTTAAGAAGTGACTGAGAAGAAGAAGAGAGCTATTGAAGAGAAAGCTATGCTAGAAAATGACAAGAGAAACCTAGCCAACAGATTAGAGGAGAAGTGAACAAAACTTGCAAGAGTTTCTAAAATGTAGCTAGACACCCTAAGCCAAATGATGAATGTCCATCATGAGCTGAATGTCAAGGACATTGAGATTTGCACACTGAAGATGCAAAATGAACAACTGCAAAATGACTTGAGAAGAGAGATAAAGAAATTTCAAAAGGCTTCAAAAATCCTAATGAAGCCATCAAGTACTTCAAATAACTACTAAAATCACCAAGATCCAACAATGAAACTTTATGACTAGGAAACACCAACACTGAAAAAGGAAAGTCATCTAAGACTGCAAAAGAAAGAAATAACAAGGTAAGAACACAAAACCAACTTGTCACTTTTTTGGTAAAAAGGGACATACCTCTAATGTGTGCAGGAGCAGGAATATAATCAACATGAAAAACCTAAAAACATGGGTTATTGTCACAAGTGCAACAAGCAAGGTCATCAGGAACATGACTGTAGAACTAGAACCATTAGGACACCAAGATTTGAAGGTCACTACTACAATTTCAAGAAGTATGGGCACAAAGATTTTGAATGCAGATCCAAGCCCACATGGTCATCGAAAAAGGGAAGAAGCCATGAAAATTCCTACAATTGGGACTACAACACTAGGCACAGCTATCACTACTATCAAGAGAATGGACACATCCCTAAAAATTGTACAAGAACACATTTTAGTGGAAGCTATAGTAGATGGTTGAGCCAAACTACATCCTTTATTTGTTAAAATACTAGTCACATCAGCAAGAATTTCCCAACAAGGTCAAAGACACCCAACTCTTAATTCAACAAAGGAAAGGGAAAAGTTGATGTTGATCACATCAGAGGAGAGATGAATAGAACATGGAAAAGAATAGATGGAAGTAGCACATCCAATGGAGGGATCACTTCACCTAAAAGGTCAAGTGGTCACACTTCATCCAACTAAGTAGAAGAAGGTATGCGGAATCGATAGACAATGTTTTATCATACATTAACTCTAAGACAAGTAAGTACTAAAAAGGAAAGATTAGCAAGAATGAAGATGCAAAGTTAAAACTTAAAAAATTTCACAAGTGTTGCCTTTAGATGTCGAGTTGTCTACCAAAGTCAGTAGGAGCTGAGTTAGAAGTGGATTTCAAGTGAAAGAAAATTCTTATTGAAGCTGAGTAAGTGAGACTCCAGTGTATGCTAAGTGATTGGAAAATCAATGGAAGCCTAGTGAAATAGAATTTCTTAAGGAGCCAAGTGGATAGCTATATATGCACTAAGCATTAAATGTTAGGAATTGAAGGGTAAATGGTCAAGTTTTTGATCATTTTTCATCATCATGAATATAGACCAAGAGAAAGAAGAGCACAAAAGTGGTTTTCCAAGTATGGATTCAAGGTTTTTCCAAGATTCCAACCAAGATTCAACATTATTCCATCAATTCAAGGTATTCACACTAGTGCCGAGCAACGGAGTTATGAAATTTCTTCATGATGAAACCCTAGTTTGAATATATGGCATCTTGCTCTAGGAAGCCCTATGACAAGGAGTCATTTGAAGTCAAATTGGTCAATAATGAAGTGAAACAACTAGCTTTAGACCAATTCCTAAAGTTGCATACGAAAATGACCCTACTAGAGCTTTATCCATGATTCCACCTAAAGTTGTGATGGTGCAAGATGTTAGAAGGTGCTATAATTGTAAGATAGGTGCTATTGGGGACATGGAGATTAGAGAGGCATACAATAAACTTTTTGAGAATGCGGTATTGAAGGAAGAATTTCAAAATTTTGAGAGGAAGGGCTTAACCTATGCCCTAGATTTCCCTACAATATTTAAAATGGAATGGGTAAGAATTGTGCTGAGTAGAATCCACGATGGATTCCTATGGTTGGAGAGTGAACCGATCAAAATGTTAAAAAGAACTATACATAGGGTAACTAGGTATCCAACCTTAGAATGGCCAAAAACCCAAAGAAGTGATTCTAAAGAAGCCATAAAGAAGAACACTGGGCTAAAATGGAACAAGAGAGGGATGAAAATTGACACAATCAAAGATCATCTTCTAGAATTTGTTGTTAGGGTAATATCCCATAAGTTATATCAGTTAAGCTAACTAAATAATGTATCTTGTATTGTAGTTGATGTTGGATACAAAATTGTCAAAAAGGATCATACATATGATCTAGTTGAATTGCAATTACAACAGATTATGGAGAATTTGGGAGCCATAAGAAGGTCCAAAGGTGCTCAATGTAAATTTGGAGCAATTTTGATATGTTTATTTTTCTATGTTCAAAATGAATTCTCCTCTTTTGGAAAAGTAATCTAGAAACCAAATAGGTCAATAGTAGTACAAGTTAATGAGTACATAGAGTAGATTGGGGCACATTTTAAAACTATAATGAGCAGCTACTTTGAAGATTTTAAGAAGTCTATGAAATAGAGACTCAAAATACCTATTTTATTATTTGAGTAGCACATTAATGACATATGATTCTTAGTGGACATTGATTTCACATATATCCAAGTAGCAATACCAAGGTTGAGATGGTTGAGGCCACATGGATATGAAATCAATATTGATGAGGCATCTATAGCAATAACAAGTCTACTTCTAGAGGAAGTAGATAAAAGTGCCCAACCCTTTGGTACTTATGATGTTGTAAGATCCAAGATGGACATGGAGTTGAAAACTACTTCGACCCTTAAGAACAATGACAAATTGGTCAAAAAGATTAAGCCTAAATTTGGAGAAGGGATAGTAGAAGTAGAGGAAGAAGAAGAAATAGATGAAGAAGAAGAAGGATAGGGCTAGGAGCCACTTGCATTGACCCAAGGCATGGGAGAAGATGTAGAAGAAGTAGAAGATGTTGAGCAGGAATAACAAGCCAAGGAAGCATCTACCAAGCCTAAGCCAAAGAAGAGGAAAGCCCAAAAATAGCCTAAATCTTAGCTTAAAGGGAAGAAGATAGCCAAGGCAAGCCCAACAAAGCCAAACACATGAGAAAATACAAGAGCTACAATAAAGGAGGCTAAGGAGAAAGAAAAGAAGAAGGCTACTAAATAGGTAGGTCCAGCCAAAAAGAAGTTGAGAAGAAAGTATGTTGCACCTCCTGAATCTGATGAAGAAAGAATAGAGTTTGATGATAGTGACCAATTCAGAGTGGTAAGTCACAACACTAAGTCTGATTTGGAAAATATTTATGATAACATTAGAGATAATGAAAAATTATTAGGCTTAAAAGGCATAGATTTTAATAAGTTGACTAGAGAAGAGAAAAACATACTTGAAAAGTCGGTCTACACTATGATAAACAAGTTCAAGAACACTCCACTTGAACTAGAAAATGCAATGCCTAAGGAGTTATATTCTATTGTAGAAAATAAATGAAATTATTTCCTTAATATGGAAAAAGAAATAAGAGATTCAACATTGTCTCAATTCACTAAAGGGAAAATTAGTAAGGCAAACAAGAAGCATGGGAGAAAATTTGCACCCAAGAATAGAGCCTTTAATATTCTTTAGAATAAAATTGAAGATGTTCTCAAAAGGTTGACTCAAATGTGGAAATTAATTTATGGCCTCACAACTATGAAAGGAGAGGTAGATCACTTTGAGGGAAGAAAAAATGAAGAAGAAGAGGAAAATGATAAGGAAGAACAAGGTGAAAAGGATAAGGTAGATGATATAGTGGAGAAGGGAACACAACAAAGATGATAAGGAAACACTTGAAAAATAGCAAGCAAAATAGAGTGTGCAAGACACACACTTGCCACCTCCAAGTCCTCCAAATGTAACTCTCACACCTACAGATATAGTAATTATACAAGATATTCTTGACACTTCTGGTTAGAACATAAATCCACTAACTACAAAGGATCTTAAAAAGATTCTTCACAAGACTACACTACAAGCTCAATTGAGTACAAATCTAGTCTTGGTGAGTGTGGAACAATTACAAAAGGATGTAGTAGATATAACAAGGGATAAAGTGAATCCACAAGAACCACCTTCTCATATCCCAACAACTACAAGTGGACAACCCCAAGAGCAAGCTGCACAAGATGTATTTGCTAAGGTTGACTATGCAATTGCAGTTATTGCAATTGTCTAGGAGCAAGCAAAGGATCAAACATGATAGATAGATACCTATGTTCCTACAACACAAGGACAATGTGAACCCCCACAAATCATAGTAATTTATCAAGGAAGAATAGAGGAGGACACCCCAAAGTAGAAGGAGCAAGAGGCAATACAAACATTGATAAATTTTCCTATAATAGGGACCCCAACAGTGCCTTAGAAGCTAAACACTATTGCTATGCCACTACAAATATATGCACCAAGCTCAAGCTCTACAAAGGTTGTAAGGGAACTTCACTATGGAGACCCTACTCTAGATGAAGAGATAGTCATTCCTAAGTATGAGTATGAAACCATGAATATAGATTAGATAAATGAAATGCAAGAGGCACTAGAGAAGAAAAAGAAATATGAGATACTCATAAATGAGTATAAACAAAGGAAAGCTTTGATTGAAATAAAAGACATCTCTCTAGATGCATTTAGGTTGCAAGTAACTAATGAAACCAAGCCAATCATGGAGAAACTATCTAGTATAGTGGACCAGGAATAGAATAAAGAGCTTGATACTAATGCCAAATTGTCAGAATAGTCAAAAAAGAAGTTCCAAAGGAAGTTGAATGAAAGAATATCAAGTGAGATAGCACTATCTTAAGTGGAGTTGGAAAAACATATAGAAAAGGTAAGGGCAGTACTTGAGAACATATTCTCATTTTACTCAAAATTTTGTGACCCATCAATTTTCACACAAGAGACTAGCCAACAAATAATGAGCTTGGAGGGGAGCCTAAAAATATGAAGCATGTAGCTACCCAAGGATCCAACTCAGAGTGAGAAGCATTTTCAATCTATGCTTCATACTCAGAAGGAATTAGTTGTGATAAAAATAGATGAGGCAAATATAAAGGCCAAATTGATACAGATTCAATCTACCATCACCCCACACATGGAAGTTTTGTAGAAATAACTGGCCTATGGTGAGAATGTTTTGAAGAAAAACCCCAATCTTTCTAGATTGGAAGACTTAGTTCACCTTACAATAGAGATAACCATCCAACTTAAATCATTGGAAATTGCACTAGACAATTGGGATGCTACTCTAAGGATAGTTATTGAGGTAAATAAATCCTTTAAAAAAAAATATTTAGTTAATGTATTGAACCCTTTGACATAAGTATCGAAAAGGGGGCGATTATACTAAAAAGGGGAGATAAAACTAAGGGGGAGATAAGGATGCCAAAAGGATACAACAACTACAAAGAAAGATATGTAAAAGGGGGAGTTAGTATAGGGTAGATTAGAGAAAGAAGGATAAGGCAAGGCATATAAAAATCACTATGAGATAAATCTAGGATGAGAAGTTTTGGAAACAACAAAGGAAAATTAGCTTGGGGGAGTTTACAAATTTTGAGGTATCTTCACAAAATTTTGCACAATTTTTGAAATTTTATATATATGTCGAATAGATGTATGTTATACTTGAAGAGGTTAGATTCATTATGTTTAGTTAAGTGTTTTTGACACTCATGTCCAAGGGGGAGATCATTGGTCTCGGATTGGTTTTGACAATTGAGTGTCAACACACATAAGAAATTTTCTAAGTTAATGTTGAGTATAATATAGATGTTGAGTTATAGTATGTGCCAACCTAGAAATTCAACAAGTGTTGAGTCATTCAGATACTGAGTAGATAGATAGTGCCAAGGAAGTCTCAAATTTTGAGTGACTAATAGATGCTGAGTATATGTGCCGAGTAAACTATAGGTGCCAAGCAAGATAGAATTTCTATAGGAGCCAAGCAAGACAAAATTCCTATAAGTGTTGAGCATCAATAATCTATAAGTTCTGAGTAAAACATAATCAACATAAGAGTTTCTTCCCTCACAAACTAAGATGTAAACTATTTTTGTGCCAACATATGATGAATCTTGAAGGACTAAAAGATAAGATTGAATCATTTTGATTCCCTATGAAATTAACATGCAACCAATATGAAAAATGGAAAGATTTGAATAGGAAAGATGGATGAATCTCAAATGTAGATTCATACCTAACCCTAAGTTATGAAGCCTTTTTAAGGAGGTTGAAACCCCATAATTTAGTATCATGAGAGAGAGTATGCAAGAAGAGAATTCATGCAAGGAGTGAATACTAGTGAAGTTTGAAGGTAGTTAAAGGGTAGAAAAGACATAGAAGAAGGACAACATTGGATTATTAGTTAATATAAAAGAGCATGGGCACTTCATATAGAATCATATTAGATCAAAGAGGATCAAAATAGATTGGATAGAACAAGGACTTAGAACTAGCAATTGAAGATTATAAGTCATCAGGTCATCACATTCTACTATACTCTCTAGCCATGTATTAGGAGAATGGGAATCCTATGAAGATAGGTTGGTTTAATAGCCATATTGTAAATTGTTTAACAGGGTGACATTCCAAGTGAGTGTTTGTAAATCCTTTAGATAGGTACACCACTAACAGGGTGTTTTAAGTCTTTAATAAGGTAGGCCTCTCATAGGGTAGACCATTGATGATGGTCAAACTTTCTAACCTTGACAAGTTACATATTGTTGTAGTGATAAGTTGTGGGTGTCATCCCCACCCCAGTTTTACCTTCTCATTTTGGAGATTTTATGGGTGATCAAAAATTGTGTTGTCTATTTTCATGCATGCCTTTACTTTCATGTTAATTAGAGATTTTACATGCATGTGTTGATTTTAGTTAAAAGTTTTAGAGTTTAAAGTTTTTTTACTTCTGATTCACCCCCCTTCTCATAAGTAAATCTTCCCACTTGTAAATTCCAAAAATGAAAAAATAAGTTGTAGGGATGAATGGAGTAATCAAGAACCCCCCGTTATGACATACATAAAGTATATACAATAGAGAAGTATGAGAAGGAAATAACTCCATAAGAGGAAAAAGTACCCCCCATAAAAGAGAAGAAGGAGAGAGACAAGGTAGTCTCCCCCTAAATTAAGAGTGCTAATTAGTGATGGTGTTCCAATGTAGAAGCTAATCCATGACTACTAAATAATGTTCCTTCCCTTTGGAAGAAACAATGGTAGAGGTACAAATGAGATGCTTCTACTGTGTTTAGAAAGAATTCCAAAAATGTATACTTTCTCTGAAACATGCTTAATTGTCCCTATGCCAATGCTAATAGTTGCTACCTCCAACACTGCTGAAAAGAAAAAGTGTAGATCTAGCAAGGATGAATGCAGAACCTATCCCCAAAGAATCTACTTTCTCCTCAAATGATAAAGAGAACTCCAAAAACTACTGTATATCAGGATCCAAAATCACATCAACCTATGAAGACTGATCATTTAGAGAATAGATAGGAGGGTCAGAATAAGCCCTCATGAAAACTAAAGAAGGTTCTTCTTCATCAAAGAGAAGATGTAGATCATCAATGATGTCTCCCAAATCTTCTATATGTGAATCCATAGACAATCCTAAAATATCTGACAAGAAGTCATCCAGTAGTAATGGAGTTGGAAGACTTGGTGTACTTTGTTGTACTAAGCCTATCACCATGGTAATGTGTGCATGTAGAATTTTTTGATGTGGTGACCTCTCCTTGTATCTATCAATAGGATACCACATATCTAAATCTATTGAAGCATTGTTACTAGTGTCACAATCAGTTTCCACAATGCATGAAGTAGTCTCCTCAACAAAGAGAAGATAAATGGCATCGATGATGTCTCCAACATCTTCAATGTGAGACTGCACAAACAACCCTGCAATGTCTGGAAGGAAGTTATCCCATGAAGTTGAAGTAGGAAGACATAATGTTTCCTACTATACTAAATCAGAAGCATTTGTGGTTATAATTAGATTAGTAGAACAAATAGGAGAATCGAGAGGTGGGATCTCATTTGGAGTTAAAGAAACCATTACTAAAGCTGCCAAAGATAAAATGTCCTCTAGAAATGGAGGAACCTATGTATCTCCATATGCTTCCCAAAGAGTCATCCAAACATCATGAGGAAAACTTTCCATAAGAAGAGGAGTAAAAGATTCCTTACTCATAGTTCTATACATAATGCAAAGAAGAAGATGGAGATAGTCAAACAAAGGAAGTAACTTCAAATATAGAGAAGGAATCACTTCTTGATGTTCTCTTAGATGATCAATCATCAAAGCACTCCTTTTTTTATAGTTCCTCGATGTCTACTTCTATCTTAAACTAGACTAACATATGTGACAAGACTTCATGAGATCAATATATGTATGCACCCCCTAAAATGCAAAAGAGATTAATCAATCCCCCCTAATATATGATTTGGCACTTTATATGTAGCATGTTTACAATAGCCAATTTAGGGCCTATTTCTAAAAGTAGTATTTATGTCCACATAACCTATAATCTGATTGTAAATCTAAAAAGTAGACAAAAAATTATGCACTTTCAAAAAAATGGAACCTAATTTTGAGTCTAGATGAGCCCGTAATAAGTATTTAATGTAGAAAAAATTGGGATCTGTGAATTGCAAAAACATCCAAGAACAAAGATGTCAAACAACATGCACCAATGTGTAGATCACAAAATTCTACCCCAAAACAAAAAACATTGGTGACAAAAATGAGTTTGTATAAGGCAGATATCTTTGTTTCAAAATCACCTCTATTATTATTTTTCCTGAATCATCCTTGTCATGCCTAAAAAAATCAAATGACTCTAGATTTCACCTCAAATGTCTAATTTTTGTGAAATAAAACTCAATTTGAGGATTTTCTGACCTTTTGAATGTGATGCAAATATTTGATTTGCACAAGAAAGCTTCAATCTTCACCTACAAAAATCTCTCCTACTGGCCTGATAACCAAAAAATATTTTAAAAATATCGTAGATCTGGAAAAAATAGCAGAGATGCAAATTAAAAAAATATAGATTTGAAAATTAATTTTACAGATTTGAAATGATCATACCAATTTCTAAAAATTGAGCCTTTAGTTTTTCGGTTTGAGAAAAAATGTTGCCTCAATTTTCACTATTTCCTAGCATAGGTGAATTTATACTCAAATTTCACCAAATCAATGTTTTGGACATAATGGCAAGGTCCACTTTGGCTCTAGATGCTCCTAGTATCTATGGATTCTTTAGATCTAGTTCAAGGTGCTAAAGCAAGAATGGTCTCAAACGGCTATGTGAATAGAAATTCCCCAAGCTCTAATACCATGTAAGAATTTTCCTTAGAGAAAAATCACCCAAGATCAAGGAACTCAAGCACAAGCACAATAGTAGACCAAAAGAGTATGATCAATATGAGAATTAATTATCTCAAAGCATGTCCTGATACATACTAGCAGTGTCTATATATAAAGGCCTCTAAGATGCATCTAGAATGGTTCTAGAAAGAACTAGGAGATAATCATGACAACTAAGCAAACATCCTGCATTGTACATGAATATATGTTCATCAATGAGAGGATAACCATGATTATATGTCTCATGTTTAGAGATGTTGTAGATACCATGTGCTCAACTAAACTGCTAACTCTTATGTTGTAGACACCATGTGCATAATTAGAATGCTAACTCCTATGTTGTCAACATGAAAACTCACAAGATTATGTATACTCCTAGGTGACTAACTAATAAATAATTAAATAATGTATTAACTTAAGTAAACTTAAGTAAAGTGTAAATAATAAATACTTATTTACACCAACAAAGAAGCATTTGAAAAAACTTGGATTTAGCAAACGTATGACATATAGTAATCTATATTGGAAAGAAATAGATAATGGATTAGTAATTTTGGTACTATTTGTTTATAATATCATATTGGGAGGAAATGATGATGAAAGTGATAGGTTTGTAGAAGAAATGAAGAAGGAATTTGAAATGAATATGATAGGAGAGATAAAATATTTCCTAGGATTATAGATTGTGGAGGATAAAGAAGGAATATCTTTTTATTAGACAAAGTATTTGAAAGATCTATTGAAAAGGTTTGGTTTGTAAACATGTAAACTAGTTGGAACACCTATGCTAGTTGGACATAAGTTCTTTACAAAGGATGAGACACCTACCATTGAGTAGAAAAGGTATAGATCTATTATTGGAGGATTGAAATATTTTACTCACATAAGGCCTAATATAGAAAATGCAATTGGAATTATTGTAAGATTTCAAGCTAATTCTAGAGAAGCACATTATCTAGTAGTTAACAGGATATTTAGATATCTTAAGGGAAAGCAAAATTTTAGATTGTCATATGATAGATCTAATGATTTCACTTGATGTGCTTATATTGATGCTGATTGGGTAGGGAGTATGGATGATAGAAAGAGAACCAGTGGTGGAGCTTTCTTTCTTAGAGGAAGATTGGTTTCTTGGTTAAGCAAGAAGTGGGACTATATCACATAGAGTACATTAGAGGCAAAATATGTTACAATAGCGAATAATTGTAATCAAGTTGTTTGGATGAAGCAGATGCTAAACGATATAAGGATAGAATTGAGTGAACCTATTCTCAAATGTTGTGATAAGAAAAGCGCAATAAACATGTCTAATAATCTAGTGTTGCATTCTAAGACTAAGCACATTTCTATAAAATATCACATGTTGAGAGAGAAATTTGTAGAAAAGGAAATTAGATTGGAGTATGTAAGCACCAAAGAGAAGATTATAGATATTGTCAAAAAGCCTCTTCCAAAGAGACTTTTGAGTATTTGTGAGGTATGTTAGGGATTATGCCCCTACATACATTAGAGTAGATGATGCAAGAGTGCATCAATCCAGTGATACAAAGCACTATTGTTTGTCTAGACTAAATGTTGATGCTTCCTATATGGAGGAGTATCTGTGTTGAATAGAATCATCTAGGACTCATGATAGTTGTTGTTTTGGACACTTGAGCAAGTCAGAGATAGTTGTTGTAGAGCTAGATGGATGTTGAAACCTTTGACATTGATGTCAATGGGGGAGATATTATAGTGTAAAAAATAGTTTGATATAAATCACATTAAGCTATATCAATGGGGGAGAATGATTGATGAAGAGGATTTGGAAAGAAAGGATAACAATCTTTTATAGTTGGTATTCTTGGAACTAGATATTTTTCATCTATGTTCCCATCAATACCAAAGGGGGTGATTGTTGGAAGCATGAATGTTGATGATAATCATATGAGGGAGTATTGTAGAAATTTTTTTAGATCATTATCATGATGATATGTTACATTCATGACTATATTTGTCATTAATGTCAACATAGCACTTTTGTGTTATCTGATAGAAGAATAGTGGTAAAGATCAAGTTGGTATGGATAGATCATTGTTCATTTCCACTAAGTGAGGCTAAAGGGAGATAATAAAAAGTTTTTAGTATATACATCTAACCTCAGAAGCATAGGATATTGAGTCTAGAAGATGTTATGCAAGTTTTGATGAAGATTGTTTTAAGATAGAGTTTACAGAAGCATGTTCTGGTAAACTTGTTATATCTCTTAGTAGAGTTGCTATTATGAGAAACAAGGTTAAAGGCATGTAGAAGACATGTTGGAGATGATGCATTTAAGCTTTCTCATCATAAAATTATAGATATGGAAATTTATTCAAGTTACAAGGTGATAGATTAATGTTATCACTAAGTATAACATGTTCTTAATGAGTTCCTATAATAATTCATTGAAAAGGTGCAATAGCCAATTTGGGGAATTGCTTTATGGATTTTGTATAAAGGAAGGACATTCTTATTTTTGATGTATTAATGAATACGTGATTGCAATAAGTACAAAGAGATAAATAGAAGAGATAAATGTAGATATCTGAGGAAAAGCAAAACAAAGTGAAGTTGGAGAGAACTTCATTTTTGAGGTTTTATTCTAAGATTCGAGGTTTCATATTTTGTTTTGAGGTTTGTGACATAGTATACAAGGTTTGAAAATGATTGGTCTAGTTGACAGGATAGAGGAAAGAGGTTAAAGCATAGTATGAACAAGTATTCTACAAGGAACAGTTAAGAGATCAGTTAGATAGTGAAGTTCAGTGGTCTTTCCCTAGAAGCTATTTAGACAGTGGGTCCTTCTACCTTCTACAACTCCTAATAGGTTTGGTATAACTCCTAATAGGACTAGAATCTCCTAAAAGGTATTCAAAGACTCCAAACAAAGACTCTTATGTACTGAATGTGTTTGTATACTGCTAACAAGGTTAATTCTCTAACACAAAATATCTATAAGTATCAGTATATCTTTGTGGGTGTCATTCCCACTAGGGTTTTCCCTCTGATGAAGGGTTTCCCTAGTTAAATTTTTTGGTGTAATTGTGTATGTGCATCTTGTTATGGTTGTTTTTTACTTTGATTTGATGGCTTAGATTAATTAAGGTTGATAAACATTTTAATTGGATAACTTATTCACCCTCCCCGCTCTCAGTTATCTTTGTGGACTATTATTTCTAACAATATCATCCAAATAAATAATCACAAACTTACCAAAAAATCTCTTAAGAACCTCATTCATCAACCTCATGAATGTACTACATGCATTAGTCAAACCAAAAGGCATTACTAACTATTCATACAAACCATCTTTTGTCTTGGAAGCAATCTTCTACTCATGAGCTTTTCTGATTTTGATTTGATGTTAACCACTCTTCAAATCAATCTTGTTAAAATACTTTTCTCTACTCAAATAATGCATTATTTCATCCATCCTTTGCATCAAAAATGTATATTTCACTATGATGTTATTAATAGCTCTAGAATCAATACACATTCTCCATTCTCTGTTCTTATTAGGTGCTAATATATTAGGTACAACACATGGACTCAAATTTTCTTTGATCATACCCTTCTATGACAACTCATGCACTTGTCTCTTAAGTTCTTCACTCTCTATAGGTGTCAAAAATATGGTCTTTTTTTGGAAAACTAGCTCTAGGAATTAAATCCATACAATGACTTATACTTGTTACTAGTGGTAAATTTTCAGGTATATCTTCTACAATAATATCTTTATTCTCATTTATTAATTTTTTTCAATTTATGTTGGCAGTCAATCTCTACCAATTTCTACTATGACTCAGTCATTACTAGCTTCTTCTACTCAATCATTACTAGTTTATGTTGCTCAGGCCTTACTACCAAAACTCATTCATCAAGGAATTATAGTAAAATAAATTTTTATCCTTTTCATTTCTTTTTTTAATTATTTCCTATTAGCCATGCACATTCTCATAGTAGTACAATTAAACTCATCTAGACTTTCAATCAAAGGAAATAATATTTTATTTTTCCCATTCACCCAAAGAGTATATTGATTCAATTTTCCATCATGTATAGCATATCTATCATATTTCCAAGGTCTACCCAACAGAATATGACAATAGTCCATAGGCATAATATCACACAGAACTTCATTAAAATAATATCCAATCTTGAACTTCACAATACATATCTCACTTACAAATATCTTATGCTCATCTTTGATCCATGAAACATGATAGGGTATAGGATGCTTCATCCTCTACAACTACAACTTTCTAACCAAATTTTTTGATTTCAAATTTGTAGAACTTCAACTATCAATAATCACCTTGCAACATTTTCTAGCCATCCTACATCTAGGCTTGAAAAGACTTCTCCTTAGAAAAAGTTCTTCATCAGTTCGCTTATTACATTGAGTTCTTCTCACAATTAGATTTTCTCTAGCCTCAAGTCTGCTTGGTGAAACCTTAATGTCTCTTTGAACCATATTATTTATGTTACCTTGCCTATTTTTAAAGAATCTACATTCAAAGGATCTATGCCCTTCTTTACCACATACAAAACAATTACCACAAAAATCACTTCTAGAATAAGAATTGGATCTTCCTCAATAAGAACTAGTATCTACTTGGTAAGAATCACTAGCTTTCCACTTGGTCTTGCCTTTCTCATCATTCTTCCATTCATATTTTCCCTTATCTTGCACATAATTGTCAGGTCTACCACCTTCACCATAAAATCTACCTCTGCCTCTCTAGAATCTTCCACCTCTACCTCTTTGTCTTTTTGTATGCTTCTTTGTCAAGATCTCACCTTTCAAGGAATATTGATATGCTTCCTCCACACTTTCCAATTTTACAAAACCTTTTTCATCTTCAATCCCAAATCTCAATCCATTTGGGTAACTTAAAATTTTTTCCCCATCATCATCCACATCTCCAAATTTGATGTCCAATCTATAGAATTACTTTGTATACTCCTTCACAGTCATGTATCTTTGTCTCAAATTTTGAATTTTCTAAATAAGCTAAACTGGTAATCAGTAGGAAAGAAATTTTTCTTCACCTTGTTCACCATTTTCAGCCAATTTTGATCTTCTCCTTTCCTCTCCTTTGTTTATCAGTTTACAAGTGCTCCCACCACAGCAAGGTATGACCCTTCATCCTAGTAACTACAATTTTCATCTTCATATTATCAGGCATGTTTTCATATGTCTAAAAGAATTTCTCCATATCAGAGATCCAATCCAACATAGCATTGGTGTCCATTTTTTAATCATAAGGAACAACTTCTATAGAGGGATTTGAATGTGTCCTAGATAATAATCTCAACAATTTTGCCTCATCCTGATCTTCTTTAGCTTTTGAATTAGGGTTTGGTGCTATTGCTTCATCATCACTCACGTCATCAAGATGTGCTCCTCTCCTCTGAGTTGTCTCCATAGCATCTAATATATGCAATATGACATTATCAGTATTTCCTCTACATTGAACCATCTTTACAATCATATTCTTGCAAGATCATAACCCTCTATAATTTATAGGTCAAATCTTCAAATCTGCTACCCTACAATGAAACAAACTTAGGGTTCTACATGATCCAGTCACCAAAAGGATGAACCTCAAGCTCTGATACAACCTAGCATGGGGAGGCCAATGGAAACTAGGCCCAAAGGTACACCCAAATACCAAAGCCACCTGCAAGAGTAAACATAGTGAAAACGCAACATGGAGAACAACAACCAAAGGAGATAGAACAAAAAACACTTATTGATTCATCAAATCATTAGCATTCATGTCTATCTATGGGGTGTTCCATCTTATGACCAACAATACAATTCAAACCTTGATCTTCAATGATGATCTTCACATTCTAACTCTCTAAAAGAGACTATCTCTTCTATCCAACTCCTACTTCCTTCTTCTTCTCCCTAAAATTTGATCCTAGACATCCTTAAAAACTTGTGCAGCTAGAGATTGGCCTATCATAGAAATTAAATGCTACATTAAATGCATAGACAACCATAATTCGGCTATCAAAAAATATTAAATAAAAATACAAAATTGAATATGTGCAAAGTTGGGCCCAACTAGAACTAGCAACAAACGAATCAGTAAAAGAAAGACCAAGAAAAATATTGTCACTTAGCGACACTTGGCATACACTAGATCTTAGCATTGAAACAAGAACTCAACACCAATAGAAACTCAACACCAATAGGAACTCGACACATATAGGAACTTAGCACATACTAAGAACTTGACACCAACTAGATCTTGGCATCAATAGGAATTCGACACTTACTAGGAATGCGAGAATGCTAGGTACTGCAACTTGGTAACAATAGAGCAACATGAAAAACATGCAAGATAGCAATGCAACCTAGGATGCTCCTGCATCAACAATGGGTCATGGAGGTGTTGACTAATAAATTATTTCTTCATAATATTTATTATATGAATTAGTTATTAATTAATTATTCTACTAATTATATAGATATATATTTTATGTTGATTAATTAGAGTATTGATTGTTAATTTGATTAATATTATTGATATTGATTATTTTATTAATAATGTCTTTATAACCAATAATTATTATTTGCATATCTATATAGTTATATATGATTGTATATTACTAATTATGTTTTTATATGAAACCATATACTCGTGGCTCAGTGCAATTAGTGAGAAGTAAGTATAGATTAGCCCATTGTTAGTTTTATGTAATTTTTGTATTTATTTTAACTACTTTACTTTAAAACCTATTATCTTCCTATTTGTTATTTAATTGCAATTCTAGTGTGATTCATCATGTTTTCCTTTATGGTGGTGTTTTAATGGGTCTAGACCCTTTTCTCTACTAATCTATGAAAATTAGCCATCAATAAATATTGTGAATAACCTTATGACTATAAATCATTTTGGGTTTTCCTATAAAAATGAACACAATGAGAAAGTGAAAAACACGTGCTAGATTTGGAAGCCATTTGATATATTTGTTTCTCTATGTTAATTTCTTTTCTCAATATGTAGGGTAATTATATTGAAAATTTGAAGAGTGGGGTAGTTGGGGACATTCAAAAGAAAATGACTTTTATAAATGCTATTGAGTATTTGAATCAATTAAATTTTCAAATATTAATTAATTATGTTTTTTTCTATTTAAGTAATTCCATAAAAGATCTTATGAAAAATATTTAAGTGTGAATGAATAGTGAATAAATTAACTAATAAAAGAAATATTTAATATTTATATGATTAGAAAAGTTATCTATTGATTTCAAACTTTTGATATCTATAACAAGAATTAAAAAAATCTTATAACATTATAGTTGAACAAAATTTTCCTACATCTACACTCCACTCTCTACGCCAATAAATTTTTTCATAAATTACTCAAATGTTTGATTACCATTTATATAATGATTGAAATAAAATAAGGGGAAACAAAAGTTTGTGCTCCCCAACCACACCCTGTTGACCACAACCCTTAAGAGTCATGCTTGGGCATTAATCCTTGAACACAACTGCACACATCATTTCCATTACACACTCCATTTTTCCTATAGATTTAAATGTCACTACATTGAACTTTGTATGTTGACCATCTTAGTCTCCATCTGCCATCATCCATGTAATGCCCCGCCAAGGGATCCAAAGAATTAACCTAGAATTTTACTATGTTTGGTAGCATTTTCTTTTTTTTTAAATATGAAAATAAATACCACACATAACTTATGCACCATAATGGAAGCAATAGCAATGTCCATCTAAAAGTAATCATAACATACACAACTAGTTACATTCAATAAAGATCCCTTAACGTTGAATTACATCTAAATCAACTAACATTATTGAATCCATCAAATATAACAACCACATGAAATAATAATGATAAGTCCATTGTTTATACATTACATTTCTAAATGCTCTATCATCCACTGTACATCCCACAGGGTATGAAAAGCTTAAAAGAATATACATATGTTAAATAAGATACATCATCCTATTCTAATCCATGACACATCAAATTAAAGATAATCACATGATACACATGATACCTGATCATAGAAAATATACATACATCATAAAAATCAAACATAATAAACTAAGTGCATGGTTCCTCCCAACCGTTAATAGCATCATTAGACCATCATGGATCCTAGCCATCCTTCCATGTGTAACATTCCAAATCACTGAAGAGATCATCGATATTAACATAGTAGAAATGTCACTCCTAACATATACTATATCATATGCAGAAAGTAATCTAACATGCAAATATAAGCATAAGATAACATCATCTAACATATGATAATCATCAATGAAAGGATACATATCCACCATCATGAAGGATGCATCAGCCACGATGTCTCAATGAATCTCAAATAATAAGAGTGGAAAAAATACTACCACCCGACCGCGTGGTACCTAAATGGTCCACTCCCACTGTGCTAAGGAGATAATCTCAAGTCCCAAACAGGCTATCCAATAACACATAGCATAAATCTCTATAAGTCCAGGAATCCTAAAAATATACTAACTCAAAGGTTCCAAACACAAAATCGACATCTAATCCTAGAGGCACACAAAGACATGTAGGAACCTACTATGCAAGCAGGAAAGTGCCATCGCATTTATCACGTACAAGTTACCCTGGCAGTTAGCTAAACTCCACGGATAAATATTAATCTCATGTGGCCACTAGTATCCTCTCATACTGATGAGGCATACTATGGAATGCAAGGTCGCAACCATGCGTTCTCTCTACTCCCATCCTAGTCTATACAAGCACTCAAGGCATGGGAAGGAACCAAAACACTTATCTTTTTAGGTTCATTCAGTTAGTATTAGGTGTGAATGTTTTCACTTATTGATCCAACTTACAATGAGTTACCCTAGCAGCCTCTTAGGGCCCCGGCCCCCATTGCAAGCCACTTCCCGACACTACATGCAAATATCCTACCCTAAGGTCATGGAATCATAAATCTCAAAATCACAAAAGATAATCCATAATAAAATCATCAAATATGCATAAAAGCATCAAATCTCCATGAGCAAACATCCATAGAAATTCATGATCACAACAACTCTCTATTGGCAATTAAAGTATCACTGATAATGAAAAGTATTCATTGGTTCTCAATAACCAAAATATATCTCAGTCATACTGATCGAAGACTCCAAAATGGCTGAGTCAAAACATGTCACAACATGACATCATCAAGAATAAATCCACATTTCAGTCCCATCATGGAAACTAGAAAAATAACCAAGGATAATTGATCGATGAACCAAAAATATGGTTAAGTCAAGTGTCTCATATACATAAGACTCTCAACTATAACAATCAGCAATTACAAACATTACATAGAGCATTCCATCACATAACCATGGTTGGGTTTATAAAGATCGAGAGTAAAATATCATCATGACATCACAATCACATAACCCCCAACCCTCTGGTAGATGTCCTATAACTGGTCAACACTAGTCAAAACAAAACCCAAAACAATAGCATAAAGAATACACAATGCAAACAAATGTTTATGTTTTGCTAAATTTACGAACTTGAATTTAAATGTAGAGGTCTCAGTTTATGTTTCCAAGTTTGGAGAATGAATTGAGGAACATTTTGTATGTTTTTCCATGTACTATTTTGGGTGAATAAAAGTTTTCCATAATAGGTCTAAAATCCATTTTCAAATTATAATATTTTTTTGAAAACGTCCCCAACCAAACTATCAATTAAATTTCATATACTTTATTTAATGATTTAAAACAATTAAATTAAATCTTAATAGTTGAAAATTATACAAGAGTTCACCATAAAATGAACCTTTGATATAAATCATTTATCAATTAATAATTCAAATTTATTAATAACATATTTACATATTACATATATACATACATACATACATATATATATATATATATATATATATTTATATTTAAATATATATATATATATATATATATATACATATATACATTCATATATAAATATATAAATAATTATTATTTTTTTATTTTATAAAATCGAATTAATAATTTCGATTGATACAATATAACATATGAAAATTTAATAACAATGAAAATCGATTTCATATGAAATTACTGTTTTAAGACATACATATAATTATATGCTACCGGCAGTACGCAGGACCTTGCGGTCGTAGGGCCTGCGACGTCAGCAGGTACTGTGTACCCCTGTCATCATAGTACCTGTGATAGCTGGTACACTATGATCGTAGTGGGCACGGGGGCGCGGGTCTCACCCCCCACCATTTTATGCATATTAGTTTTTTAAAAAATTGCATAAGCGATTTCAACTCATTGCTTATTATATGCGATTTTGATTTTAAGAAAGTTTAACGTTTTTAAAATGTAATCGATCAATAGTATGATATTCAATTTTTAAATAAATAAATAAATATGTATATATATATATAAAGATATATATATGTATATATATGTGTATATATATATATATAAAGATATATATATATATATGTATATATATGTGTATATATATATATATATATGTATATATGTGTGTATATATATATATATATATATATACATGCAGAGTTAATCAATATCATAGCACATAAACATATACATACATATGTGTGTGTGTGTGTGTGTGTGTGTGTGTGTGTGTGTGTGTGTGTGTGTGTGTGTGTGTGTGTGTGTGTGCAAATTCAAAAATAGAAACAGTTTATTTAAAAATTCTAATTTTCAGAATTTTTCTACAAACTTTTGATCTCAAATTTATCCAATAATTAATCTAATGGATTTGGCTACAATTTAAACCCTAGCCCCGTGTTCTTTTCAATCTATGCATAAAAGATTCTCAAATAAATTTTAACTACCCATATTGAGAATGCATATAATTAAAATAGGAAAATCCTCAGAAGACATATGGAAGACACGAAGAAGATAGGGAGTGCAAGATGCAGAAATAGCATAAGTAAAATCACAACAATCTACTCAAATTTTGATGCTAATTTGCCCTTCCTCAGAAAACCCGTAGAGAAAGCTCCTCCCTTCTTCAAAATTCTTGAGTCCTCCAATGCTCCAAATGCTCTCCAAATTCTATCCCTAAGCTTCTAGGAATGCCTAAATATAAAGAGCTCTTAGGAAACACCTAGAAAGCTTATAGAAACTGATGGGGACACAACCCAAGAATAGAATGGACACAACAGAAGAAGGGAAATTGTATTAACTAAAAAATAAGCTAGTACATTCAGTACAAAGAAAATAAACTTCAAAACATTCCCTAAGGGCTTACAATAGCATAAATGTGGAGATAATTTCTCCTTTCAATACTGCCTCTCAAACTCCACTCCGAACTACCTTTTATAATGCCTGAAATCTCCTTAAATAGACCCCAAAAGGTTAAGAACTAGGAGTACATTCTAGAAAGTGCTAGTAGGCATCCATTGACCAAATAGAAGGTTCTAGAAGCTGCATTAGAAGTCGACACAACTCTAGAAGTATCCAAAAATGGTAACTGAACTTTCGAGAGGCATAACTTTTGAACCGTAGCTCCGATTGATGAACCGTTTACATTTTTGAAAAGCTCTCGAAGTGCTCTATAGTTCTATGGACTAGCTTTGCTTGTCCCCCATTTTTTGGCCCTTTTTGAAGTAATTTAATGCCCCTAACCTAACTTTGAAGCATTCTTAAGAGGTCTCAAAAACCCAAAAAATTGCAATAACTTTCAAACCATGGGGCCTTTTGACCTGATTCTTTTTCTAGAATGCTCTAAATAACAATTACATTCATCTGGCCAATTTACACCTTCTAGGTTACCAAAATGATGGCCCAATTACATGTTCTTATTTTCTCGAGATTTTCTAGCACACTGATAGTGGAACTGTGAGAGTTGGAACCTTTATTTGACCCAAATGGGTGTCCAAAAATGAAAACACATGAAATAGAAACTAAGTCTAAGTACATTTTTTTGGTGACACAGGATTGCCCTTATACCTCTGGATGCTCTTGCATCAGACACCCAAGGTAGATTGAAAAGTGACCCTATCACTTTATGAATGGTAGAGGAAATCCCAACTGGGAAACCTCAGCTGCTAAAATCCAAGTTGAGTCCTCGATCACTTGTCCTTTCCATTTGACCAAATACTCTTCATACTGCCTATTTCTGGTACTCCTACCAACACAATGATCTAGAATGTCTTCTATCTCCTCCTACTTAAAAGCAAGAATTGGACATGGCTCTAACACCAGCTCCTCATCTGCACCATCATCATGATACTCTGTTAAATCTGCAATGTTGAAAATGGGAGAAATGTGAATACCATCTGGCAGCTCCACTTCATATGCATTTCCTGAGTCATGTTTCTTCAAAATTTTGGAGGGGCCAAATTTCTTCATTTTTAGCTTGTTGTAAGTACCGGCTAGAAATCTTTCTTTTCATAAGTGCACCATGACTAGATCCCCTACTTGGAATTCCTTATGTCTTCTCCTTTGATCAGCCCTAGCTTTATACTCTTGATTCATCTTGGTAATGTGTGCCTGAACCTCCTCATGTAGAGGCTTGATATGTTCATCAAATTCTTCTGCTTCAGCACTTGTCCTCTCTCCTTGCTCTATCTTCCTCAATTCTGGTGTAGTCCTTGGGCTATTCCCATATACAATTTGGAATGGTGATTTTTTAGTACTCCTATTTATAGAGTTATTATAAGAAAACTGTGCCTATTGTAGAATCAAATCCCATCCCTTGGGCTTATCCCCTACTAAACATCTCAGCAAATTGCCCAAACTTCTATTTACCACTTATGTTTGGCCGTCAGTCTGCGGGTGATGCGTGGAACTCAATTTTAGGTCTATTCTCAACTTCTTCCATAGTATCCTCTAGATATACCCCACAAATTTAATATCTCTGTTAGAAACTATACTTCCTGTAAGACCATGTATTCTTACCACCTCTTTGAAAAACAAGTCTGCAATATGGACAACATCATGAGTTTTGTGGCATGGAATGAAATGTGCCATTTTGGAGAACCTATCAACCACCACGAATAATAAGTCATTACCCCTTTGTGTCCTTGGCAATCCAAGAACAAAATCCATACTTATGTCCTCCCATGGCCTTGATGGAATAGGCAATGGCTGATATAGGCCAGTATTGTGACTAAACCCCTTGGCAACTTGAAAAACCTGGCAACTATGTACAAACTTCTTCACATCTTGTGAAATTTGAGGCCAAAAATAATGTTCTCTAAGAATGGCAATGTTCTTATCTTGACCAAAATGTCGTGCCATCCCTCCTCTGTGTTTCTCCTTAATTAGATTTTCCGTCATGGAACTCCTTGGAATGCACAATTGACTACCCTTGAACAACATGCCATCCTGAATCAAATTTTCTAACCACTTGGTTCTATCTACAACAATAGGTTCTTTACAAGCTTTCCATCCTTCAAAAAAATCAGGATCCTTGAGGTATAATTTCTTGAGTTCATCAAACCCAACTACTTCAACCTGCATTACTGTAAGCAACAACTGTCTCCTACTTAGTGCATCTGCAACCCTGTTAGATTTTCCACTTCTATGCTTCAACACAAATGTATAGCTCTGCAAGAACTCTACCCACTTCATATGCCTCTGATTCAATTTACCTTGGCTATTTAGGTACTATAATACCTGATGATCAGTATACAAAACAAATTCCTTTGGAAATAAATAATGCCTCCATTTCTTTAAGGCCTGAACTATTGCATAGAACTCTTGATCTTAAACAGAATACTTCTTTTTTGCATTATTCAATTTTTCACTAAAATATGCAATAGGCTTACCTTCTTGGCTTAATACAGCCCCAATAGTGCTGCCACTAGCATCACAATCCACTTGGAAAACCTTTCTAAAATTTGGAAGTGCCAACATAGGTTGTTCTGTTACCTTCTTCTTCAGCAATTCAAAACTTCTCACAGCTGATGCAGTCCATTTGAACTCTTTTCTATCCCCTCTTATTGTATCAGTTAGGGGTGCACATATGCCACTGAAATTCTTAATAAACTTCCTGTAAAAACTAACTAGACCATGAAATGATCTTACCTTAGTAGCAGACCTTGGAGTAGGCCATTCCAAGATGGCTTTTACCTTCTCTGGATCCATTTTGAGACCTTTGGGTGATATAAAAAACCCCAAATAGACTAACTCATGGCTTTTACCTTCTCTGGATCCATTTTGAGACCTTTGGGTGATATAAAAAACCCCAAATAGACTAACTCCCTTTTTGCAAAGATACATTTCTTCAGATTAATTAATAGTTTCTATTCCCTTAGCCTTTCAAGGACACTACGAATATTCAATAAATGTTCTTCCAAAGTCTTGGTGAAAATTAAAATATCATCCAAATAAACAATGACAAATTTTCCCAAGAACTTCTTAAGTACCTCATTCATGAGCCGCATGAAGGTGCTTGGGGCGTTCGTCAATCCAAAAGGCATGACTAACCACTCATAAAGACCCTCCTTGGTCTTGAAGGTTTTTTTCTACTCATCTCCTTCTCAAATTTGTATCTGATGATAGCCACTCTTGAGATCTATCTTTGTGAAGTACTGAGCTCCACTCAAGCAGTCCATAAGATCATCCATCCTTGGCAAAGGAAACCGGTACTTGATGGTTGTCCTATTTATAGCTTGAGAATCCATACACATCCTCCACTCTCCATCCTTCTTTGGTGCGAGTACTAAAGGTACTGCACATGGACTTAGGCTCTCTCGAATCAAGCCCTTCCTCAATAGCTCCTGAACCTGTCTATTTAGCTCCTCTATTTCAGTAGGAGTTATCCTATGAGCGGCCTTGTTAGGAAAACTAGTTCCTAGAATCAGATCTATCTGATGACTGATTTGCCTTACTAGTGGCAATCTATTTGGAACATTATCAGAGATAATATCTTCAAATTCCCCTAGTAAATTTGAAACTTCAAGTGGCATTTAACTACTGCCTTCTTTATCTTTCCTAGAAATCAAAGCATAGCACATATGCTGATTTTTCATGCCATCTAAAAACTTTCTTTCATCAAATAGACAAATCCTAGCACTGCTACATACCTTTTCACCTTCCTTTTTCATGGGCTTCAATTTGTGGTGAACTCCATCCTTTGTTAGAGAGTATGTGTTTGCATGCCCATGATGTACTACATGTCTATCAAACAGCCATGGTCTACCCAACAATAGATGGAAAACATCCATTGGAATAACATCATAGAGAACTTCATCATGGTAACTCCCAGTTTTGAATTTCACTAAACATTGTTCACTTACCAAGACCTTATGATCATCTTTTACCCAACCAATCCGATAGGGCTAGGGATGTTTCTCCCTCTTGAGCTTTAGCTTAGAGACCATCTCTTCTGATACCAAGTTATCAGTGCTACCACCATCAATGATCACGTCACAACATTTATCCTCACACTTGCATCTAGTACGGAACAAACTCCTTCATTGTCCTGGTTCAATCTCACCACTTAGTAGGACTCTTTCATTTACCAAGGTCTCTCCTCTTTCTGCATCCTCTGAATGTGATGATTGTTCATCCTCATCCACATGAGCAACCCTAGCTTGGCCCTTAGCTCTCCTATCTATCCTTCCTTGTCGTTGAGGGCATTCAAAGGCATGATGACCTTCTTCATTGCAATGGAAACAGGTACCATGAAAGCCTCCTCTTCCTTGTTCACATCCTCTACCTCTTCCTCTATAATTTCCAAAGTCTTGATCATGGGAGCAGTTGAAGCCCTCATTCCTCTAGTTCCTGCTAGTAGCCACATCTTCATTTTTCTTTTGGGATTCATTGTGGCCTCCAAATGATATACCGCTTCCCCTTCCTCCTTGACTGTGCCCTCTTTGTCTTCCTTCAAACCTATTATTCAGCTTCTCTTCAACTTGTAGGGAAAACTGGTATGCCTCTTCAACACTGGTCATTCTTACCAGACTTAATTCCTCCTGGATGCTAGGTCACAACCCACTGATACAATGAGCAACCTTCTCCTTATTTGCTTCTACATGCCCTACTCTAATCAAGAGTCGATAAAATTCCTCTGTATATTCTTGGACTAATCTTCCTGCTTGCTTTAACCCATGCATCTTCTTAAACAAATCAAGCTCATAGTCCACAGGAATGAACTGCTTCTTCAATTTGTCCACCATGCGATCCCATCTTGTGATCTTCTCCTTTCCTCTTCTATTTCTTTCCAATTGGACCTCTTGTCACTAGATTTTGGCATGGCCTTTCAGTTTGGCCTTTGCAAACTTAACCCTATCTGGGTCCTTGATATCCTCATACTCAAAGTATTCTTCTAGTTCATTGATCTAATCGATCAACTCATCTGGTTTCAGATTTCCTGAAAATACACCCACTTCAATTGTAGGTCTTTTCCCAAACATAGTAATGGCCCTAAAAAGCCTTTCCTCTAGATGATTTAGAACTTCCTCATAAAATTCCCCTTCTGGTCTAATTTCATCTTCTTCATTGTCATCTTCACTTTCATCACCTGCGACCACAATTGCTCCTCTACGGAGCTCCTACTACAATTCTTGTACCTGCCTTTGGAGGGCTCTAACCTCCTCAGGATTAATAGCTTTGGCCCTTCTGCCACGCTCTCTTCGTGGAGGCATCTTCTTAACTCAAACCCACAACCACACAGTCCTAGTGCAAACTGCCTCACAATAGGCGCTCTGTCTACCAAATAGAAGTTTTCAGAAGCTGCATTAGAAGTCGGCGCAAATCTAGAAGAATCTAGAAATGGTAACCGAACTTCTGGGAGGCATAACTTTTGAACGGTCGCTCTGATTGACAAACCATTTACATTTTTAGAAAGCTCTCAAAGTGCTCTATAGCCCTATGGACTAGCTTCACTCATCCCCCATTTTTTGGCCCCTTTCAAAGTCATTTAATGCCCCTAACCTGACTTTGAAGCATTCTTAGGAGGTCTCCACAACCTGAAAAACTACAATAACTTTCAAACCGTGGGGCCTTTTGACCTGATTCTTTTTTTGGAATGCTCTAAATCACAATTACATTCATCTGGAAAATTCACACCTTCTAGGTTACCAAAATGATGGCCCAATTACATGGTCCTATTTTTTTGGGATTTTCTAGCACACTGATAGTGGAACTGTGAGAGTTGGAACCTTTATTTGACCCAAATGGGTGTCCAAAAATGAAAACACATGAAATATAAACTAAGTCTAAGTACATTTTTTTGGTCACACAGGATTACCCTTATACCTCTGGATGCTCCTACATCAAAAATAGCTAGAAGGTGTCACCAACTAAGCATGTCTCTTTTCCAACCTTCTAGATGAATCATAAGGTTGTAGACACCATGTGCTTAATTGGTGCACTAACCTTCGTGTTCTTGACATAAGAGAAATAGAAAGGTGTGTTAACTCCTAGGAAAGCTTATAACTCCAATTTACTTTTTATATAATTTCTATTTAAACTTTTATAACTTTCATTTTAATTTTTATAACTTTTATTATTATTATTAATTTTAATTTCTATTTTTTTTTATTTAATCCTTTTTCTTCAATTAATTCACATTTAATTATTTATAATCAAAATATCAAAGACCATGATACTTTATATTAATCTTCTCAAATAATTAATTTATTAATTAAATTCATTTATTAAGACTTAATTAATAGAAAATTCACCATAGACCTCCAAGATAAAATATAAAAACCCATCATAGAGAAATTCCCACAAAATCAGTCTAAAGGGTTAAAAATCATGAATTATGTCATCCGACACATTCGGTGGGTAGAATATCCAGATACTTGTCCTACCTCACTAGGACAATTGGTTTAAGGGTTTGGGATTTGGACTTGAGAATTTATATGCCTTTTCTTATCATTGAGATAGTATAATAGGGTACTCATCCTGGCAATTTAGGGAAGTCGATACCTGGTACCTGCAACCTACAAAAAAACCATGCATGTACATACAATATATATAATGCTAAGCTAAATAGACAATGGCAGGAAGTGGTGCATCGTGTAGATCCTGACTAAGGAAGTGACTATGACTCCCTTCCTTAACCATATCAAAAATGCCATACAATATGAAAACACGCACACCATACACATGCAAGTATGGGGTAAGTATCCATAATAAAACACATGAGATAATAAACCATCTAACTAATCATCAACAATAACTGAAAGAAATATAATGATCATCATGCATACATGAAATGTAAAGTCTAAATGATCTCATCATGTAATCACTGAATTCATAACATAATGTCTGATAGTCTCAAAACAATACCACTAATCCATCAACACAAAGCTAGTCTAACATAGTCTGATAATAACAACAACAATGTCTAGAAAAGATGTGAACGAGGGTAGGCACTACATCCACCCCCCCTTGGATTAGGCTTTCTCCTAGAAGCCTACAAATAGGTGGGGATATAACTCCCATAATCTAGCTGCATCCTCCCAAGTAGCTGAAGAATCATCAGTAGGGTCCCATTGGACCCTTACCTGCTCAACGGTTCGACCCCTAAGTATCAACTCCCGCTGCTCTAGAATACAAATCGGCTCTAAAGCCAACTGTTTGTCCTCTACTTGCAACACATTCCAATCAAGAACATGTATAATATCAGGAATATATTGTTGAAGCGCTGAAATGTGAAAAACATCATGAATGCGTGCTAGTTGTGGCGGTAGAGCAAGGCAATAAGCAATTGGGCCAATCCTCTCTAGAATATTGAATGGTCTTACAAAGTGAGGTGCTAGCTTAGAACCCTTTCCATATCAGATCGAACTCTTTCACAAATGAACTCTCAAGAAAACCTTATCACCTACAGCAAACTGCTTATTAGTCCTATGAGCATTAGCATACTTCTTCTAGCTATTCTGTGTTGTAGTCAAGTGCTCATGGATACACACTACCTGTTGCTCCATATCACAAAGCATCTTAGGACCCAACAGGATGCGATCCTCAAGGCTTCCCAACTTAAGGGTGTATGACAAGGATGTCCATATAATGCCTGAAATGGTGCCATGCCAATAGAACTATGATACCCGTTGTTGTAAGAAAACTCCACTAGGTAGAGATAGTCCTCCCAATGTGTCTGCCTAACCATCACATACATCTGTAACATATCCTCCAAAACTTGATTCACCCTCTCTGTCTGACAATCAGTCTCTGGATGATATGTCAAATTGAAGTTTAATTGTGCTCCAAGCTCATGCTGCAATGATGTCCAGAATACGAATGTGAATACAGGATCCCTCTCAAAAATAATCTTTCTAGGAATACCATGTAATCTCACAATGTCACGCATGAAGATATTAGCTACAGAAGTTGATGTGTAGGAAGACCTGATTGGTGAGAAATGCGCCACCTTAGTCAACCAATCTATGGTGACCATGATAGCATCATGATGTCGAATAGTCATAGGTAATCCTACAATGAAGTCCATGGACATGATATCCCACTTCCAAGAAGGAATGAGATTTGGTTGCAAAAGTCTAGCCGGGTGCTAGTGTTCTGCCTTAACTCTCTGACACTCAAGGCACCTAGCCACAAAATAAGCAATATCTCACTTCATCCCAGACCAAAAGAACAAATGTCTTAAACCAGCATGCATCTTCTTGACACCTGGATGTGTTGAGTAAGGTGTACGATGGGCTTCTGCTAAAATCAAGGTGCGAAGCTCATCCAGTAATGGCACATAAATTCTCCCCAAATGTCTCAAAAGACCATCTAATTCTTGAACATAACCTACAAACTTAACTTCCAAAGGTCTTCTTGAATCCATCTCTCTGCACACCTCCTGATACCAAGAATCTGTAGGAAGTGCCTGAAGAATCTAACTCCTCAAATCCACACTAAGAGTCATAGATGATACTACATGTCTCCTACGACTCAAAGCATCCACCACCACATTCTCCTTATCCTGAATGTACTTAACCTCAAAATCATACTCGCATAGAAATTTCATCCATCACCTCTGGCGAGCATTCAAATTAGGCTGGGTGAAAATGTACTGAAGACTGTGATGATCATTATGTAGCTCGAATCTGTGCCCCAACAAGAAATCTCTCCACCTTGTCAAACCATGAACTACTACTGCTAACTCAAGATCATGCATAGGATAGTTTAACTCATGATCCTTGAGCTTGCATGATTCATATGCAATCACTCATCCATTCTGCATCAACACTGCCCCAATTCCTTCAAGAGAAGCATCTGTACACACTATGAAATCACCCTCTAGATCAAGTACGGCTAAAATTGATGCACTAGTTAAAAGCCCATTGAGCTTCTGGAAAGCTTCCTCAAATTTCTCTATTCATACAAACTTCTTTCCTTTCCTCTGAAGAGAAGTGATAGGATGTGCTATCCTAGAGAAGTTCTAGACAAATCTGCGATAATAACCAGCTAAACCCATGAAACTACGAATCTCTGACACATTAGTTGGTGTAGGCCAATCTATTATTGCCTGAATCTTTGCAGGATCCACTAAAATACCATCACCTAAAATGGCAGGCCCTAAATACTAAATCTCCAATTTGAAGAATTTGCACTTAGCTGCATTGGCATAAAGCTGATTGTCTCTTAAACATTGCAATACCAATCGTAGGTGTTCCTCATGCTCCTTTTGAGTATGAGAATATATCAATATGTCATCATGAAACACAAGTACAAACCTATCCAGATAAGATTAGAACACACCATTCATCAAACTCATGAAAACCAATGGAGCATTAGTCAACCCAAAAGGTACCATTGTGAACTCATAATGCCCATAATGCATTCAAAAAGCAGTCTTGTGAATATTAGCTTCCTTAATGTGAAGCTAGTGTTATCCTGACTTAAGGTCAATCTTGGAGAATATTGTAGCTCCCTTGATTTGATCAAATAAGTCATCAATCCTGGGAAAAGGATACATGTTCTTAATAGTCACCTTATTCAACTATCTGTAATCAATAAAAAGGCGCAAAGAACCATCTTTCTTCTTCACAAAGAGCACTAGAGCTCCCCATGGTGATACAGTAGGTCGAATGCTCCCTTTGGCTAGAAGTTCCTCAAGATGAAGACATAGCTCACCCAATTCCTATGTAGTCATATGATAAGGAGCTTTAGAGATAGGCTCCACTCCAGGAATCGGATCAATACTAAAATCAATGTCCATCTTCGGAGGCATGCCTAGAACCTCACTTGGAAAGATATCTGCGTACTCTTGTAAAATCGAGTGATCTAAAGTCTTTGTCATAGGATCTTCCTCATCAAGATCATTTACCATAACAGAAAATATCTAATATCCCTTACAAAAACTTTTCTTCAATTGCATAGCAAAAATCATCCGCAGAGATATAGGCCTTGGTATCCCAACTATCTTCACTTCATTCCCTTGGTCATCTTGGCACATAATAATCTTCTTCCTACAATCTATACTAGCTCTATTGGATCCAAGCCAGTCCATGCCTAAAACCACATCATAGGAACCAAGGGGTATGACTGGAAGATCCACTATAGTATCAAAGCTTCCCAAGCTAAGCCCACACTTATGAACTACAGAATCTATGTAGACCTTAATGCCTGAGGCTAGTTTCACTTGCCAACCATGAACTTGCTTTACTGCATCCATCTTACACATAGAAACTATAGATGGTAAAATAAATGAATCTGTAGCTCCTGAATCAAACAATACTAAAAGAGATATACCTTGAATAGCACCTGTGGTCTCAACCATTGTTCCCTGATGATCTGCCTGACGGTGATCTACTACTGCAAATACTCTATGGGCTCCACCTACATTACCCACTGTAGGCTCTGAAATTGTAGGCCTAGGTCCTAAAAAATGAGGTGATCACTATGGACACTGAGCTACATAATGTCCAATCTGACCACATGAAAAAAAAATTGTATTTCTGCTAGATCCTCTACCCATAGGTGGTACATTTGATTGCTGATGATTGTCCCTGCTAACAAAAGACTGGCTACTCTGACCTGGCTAATTGGGCTGATTTTGTTTATTGTGTTGAGCATTGCGGTTTTTCTTGGAATTAGAACCTTTGCCACCACCTTGAGCCTGAGAATTCAATCCCCTCTATTGCTATGTTTGCTAAGACTATTGCTGATACTGTTTCCTCTTAGAGAAAGAAGACTTCTTGTTACCACCTAAATTGTAGTTGCCTTTAGATCCTAATGCTTCTAGCGCTCCTACAAAACCTCCTTGACCAAGGTTACCTCTTTGCTCAACAAAGATAGCTCGACGTACTACATCCTGGAGGGTTTTTGGCTCAAATACCTTGACACCCCCAATTATACAATTGTTCAAACCCCTAATAAAGTGTTGTGTCAACTAAGCTGAATTTTCACTAAATCCAAAAAAAGACATGAGCTCATAAAACTTATGCTCATACTCGGTCACTGACATAGTGTACTATCTGAGATTATGAAATTCATCTGCCCTTTGCTGTTTCCATTCCTCTGGTAGGAATCATTCACGAAAACTTTCAAAGAATAGTTCCCACGTGACACTACTCATATTGATTCCTAGCTTCTTCTCCTCAATCATCCACCAAGTGGCCCAAAAATTCTCCAAATTAGTGATTGCAAATCTTGCCTTAACATTTCTATCGAAAACTTGTATGGCAAAAATCTTATCGAGGGAAATAAGCCACTACTCGGCTACATAACTAGATCCTTGCCTATTGAAAGGCTTGACCTTGGATCTTGAAAGATCCTTCATCTGAGTGGACATAATCTATCTCTGACGATACTTCCGAGGACTCCTAGATTTGGGTCTATCCTCTTGTTCTATCTGATGTGCTTTGGGTTGTTCTTGAATAGGAGGTAGACGATCTAGAATAGTCTGCATCATCTGTCTCAAACCAACCTCTTTAGACTCAGCTTGGTTGTCTCTACGGCTCTCTTGTTGCTACCTGCTAGTGTGCTCTCCTCTGCTCTCTACATGAGTTGATCCCTCATGGGTAGACTCATGGACATTGATAGCTCTGCCACGACCATGGCCTCTACCATGACCTCTAATAGAAGACCTAGTCCCAGATACCATCCTATAGTGGCACAATGTACTATTACAATCAAGGCACATGTTTGCAATAGACTAAGTTAAATTCTCTGTTTAGGTTTAAGTAAGATTTTCTAGTTTTGAAACTAAGTGTTGAAGTATGAAAAATATACAAGTAACAGTTCAAGTTCTATTTCGGTTCACCTAGTTTCAAGTTTGAAAAGATACACTTAATAGTTCAAAGTTTCTAGTTGTTCCAAAATACCTAGAGCTCCCAATGTAGAAACTCGAGCTTTGATACCAAATGTAATGCCCCACCAAGGGATCCAAAGAATTAACCTAGAATTTCACTAAGTTTGGTAGCTTTTTTTTTTAAATATAAAAATAAATACCACACATAACTTATGCACCATAAAGGAAGCAATATCAATGTCCATCTAAAAGTAATCATAACATACACAATTGGTTACATTCTTTAAAGATCCCTTAATGTTGAATTACATCTAAATCAACTAACATTATTGAATCCATCCAATATAACAACCACATGACATAATAATGATAAGTCCATTGTTTATACATTACATTTTTAAATGCTCTATCATCTACTATATATGCCACAGGGTATGAAAAGCTTAAAAGAATATACATATGTGAAATAAGATACATCATCCTATTCTAATCCATGATACATCAAAGTAAAGATAATCACATGATACACATGATACATGATCATAGAAAATATACATCCATCATAAAAATCAAACATAATAAACTAAGTGCACGGTTCATCCCAACCGTTAATAGCATCATTAGACCATCGTGAATCCTAGCCATCCCTCCATGTGTAACATTCCAAATCACCAAAGAGATCATCGCTATTAACATAGTAGCAATGTCACTCCTAACATATACTATATCATATGCAAAAAGTAATCTAACATGCAAATATAAGCATAAGATAACATCATCTAACATATGCTAATCATCAATGAAAGGATACATATCGACCATCATGAAGGATGCATTAGCCACGATGTCTCAATGAATCTCAAATGATAAGAGGGGAAAAAACACTACCACCTAACCGTGTGGTACCTAAGTGGTCCACTCCCACTGTGTTGAGGAGATAATCTCAAGTCCCAAACAAGTTATCCAATAACACATAGCATAAATCTCTATAAGTCCAGGAATCCTAAAAGTATAGTAACTCAAAAGTTTCAGACACAAAATCGACATCTAATCCCAAAGGCACACAAAGACATGTAGGAACCTACTATGCAAGCGGGAAAGTGTCATCGCATTTATCACATACAAGTTACCCTGGAAGTTAGCTAAACTCCACGGGTCCATACTGTTCTCATGCGGCCACTAGTATCCTCTAATACTGATGAGGCATACTATGGAATGCAAGGTCGCAACCATGCATTCTCTCTACTCCCATCCTAGTCTATACAAGCACTCAAGGGATGGGTGAGAACCAAAACACTTATCTTTTTAGGTTCATTCAATTAGTATTAGGTGTGAATTTTTTCACTTATTAATCCAACTTACAATGAGTTACCCTGGCAGCCTCTTAGGGCCTCGGCCCCCATTGCAAGCCACATCCCAACACTACATGCAGATATCCTAACCTAAGCTCATCAAATCATAAATATCAAAATAAAAAAAGATAGTCCATAATAAAATCATCAAATATGCATAAAAGCATCAAATCTCCATGAGCAAACATCCATATAAAATCATGATCACAACAGCTCTCTATTGGAAACTGAAGTATCACTAATAATCAAAAGTATCCATTGATTCTCAATAACCAAAATATATCTCAATCATACTAATCAAAGACTCCAAAATGATTGAGTCAAAACATGTCACAACATGACATCATCAAGAATAAATCTACATTTCAATCCCATCATGGCGACTAGAAAATAACCAAGGATAATTGATTGATGAACCAAAATTATGGTTAAGTCAAGTGTCTCATATACATAAGAATCTCAACTATAACAATCAACAATTACAAACATTGCATAGAGCATTCCATCACATAAACATGGTTGGGTTTATAAAGATCGAGATTAAAACATCATCATGACATCACAATCACATAACCCCCAAGCCTCTGGTAGACGTCCTATAACTAGTCAAGCCTAGTCAACCCAAAACCCAAAATAGTAGCATAAAGAATACACAATGCAAACAAATGTTTTGGTTTTGCTAAATTTACAAACTTGAATTTAAATGTAGAGGTCTCAGTTTATGTTTCCAAGTTTGGAGGATGAATGGAGGAACATTTTGTACATTTTTCCATGTACCGTTTTGGATGAATAAAAGGTTTCCATAATAGGTCTAAAATCCATTTTCAAATTATAATATTTGTTTGAAAATGTCCCCCACCAAACTATCAATTAAATTTCATATACTTTATTTAATGATTTAAAACAATTAAATTAAATCTTAATAGTTGAAAATTATAAAAGAGTTCACCATAAAAATGAACCTTTGATGTAAATCATTTATCAATTAATAATTCAAATTTATTAATAGCATATTTACATATTACACACACACACACACACACACACACACACACACACACACACATATACATACATACATACATACATACATACATACATACATATATAAATATATAAATAATTATTATTTTTACATTTTATAAAATCAAATTAATAATTTCGATTGATACAATATAACATATGAAAATTTAATAACAATGAAAATAGATTTCATATGAAATGACTGTTATAACACATATATATAATTATATGCCGTCAGTGGTATGCAGGACCCTACGATCGTAGGGCCTGCGACGTAAGCGAGTACTGTGTACCCCTACCATGACAGTACTTGCGACAGCCGGTACACTGCGATTGTAGTGGGGACGGGGGCATGGGTCTCGTCCCCCCCATTTTATGCATACTACTTTTTTTAAAAAATTGCATAAGCGATTTCAACTCGTCGGTTATTATATGCAATTTTGATTTTAACAAAGTTTAACACTTTTAAAACATAATCGATCAATGATATGATATTCGATTTTTAAATAAATAAATAAATATATATGTATATATACGTATATATGTATGTATGTATGTATGTATGTATATATATATGTGTATATACATATACACGAAGAGTTAATCAATATCACAGCACATAAACATGTATACATACATATATATATATATATATATATATATATATATATATATATATATATATATATATATATATATATATATATATATTTGTGTGTGTATGCAAATTCGAAAATATAAACAGTTTATTTAAAAATTCTAATTTTCAGAATTTTTCTATAAACTTTTGATCTCAAATTTATCCAATAATTAATCTAATGGATTTGGCTACAATTTAAACCCTAGCCTCATGTTCTTTTCAATCTATGCATAAAAGATTCTCAAATAAATTTTAACTACCCATATTGAGAATGCATACAATTAAAATAGAAAAATCCTCAGAAGACATATGGAAGACATGAAGAAGATAGGGAATGCAAGATGCAGAAATAGCATAAGTAAAATCACAAGAATCTACCCGAATTATGATGCTAATTCACCCTTCCTCAGAAAACCCACAGAGCAAGCTCCTCCCTTCTTCAAAATTCTTGAGTCCTCCAATGCTCCAAATGCTCTCCGAACGCTATCCCTAAGCTTCTAGGAATGCCTAAATATAAAGAGCTCTCAAGAAACACCTAGAATGCTTCTAGAAATAGCTAGAAGGTGTCACTAACTAAGCATGTGTCTTTTCCAACCTTCTAGATGAATCATAAAGTTGTAGACACCATGTGCTTAATTGATGCACTAACCTCCGTGTTGTTGACATAAGAGAAATAGAAAGGTGCTTTAACTGCTAGGTGAGCTTATAACTCCAATTTAATTTTTATATAATTTCTATTTAAATTTTTATAACTTTCATTTTAATTTTTATAACTTTTATTATTATTATTTATAATTATTATTAATTTTAATTTTTAATTATTTTTATTTAATCCTTTTTCCTCAATTAATTCACATTTAATTATTTATAATCAAAATATCAAAGACCATGATATTTTATATTAATCTTCTCAAATAATTAATTTATTAATTAAATCCATTTATTAAGACTTAATTAATAAAAAATTCACCATAGACCTCCAAGATAAAATATAAAAACCCATCATAGAGAAATTCACACAAAATCAGTCTAAAGGGTTAAAAATCATGAATTATGTCATCTGACACATTTGGTGGGTAAAATATCTAGATACTTTTCCTACCTCACTAGGGCAATTGGTTTAAGGGTTTGGGATTTGGACTTGAGAATATATCTCCCTTCTCTTATCATTGAGATAGTATAATAGGGTACACTCATCCTGGCAATTTAGGGAAGTTGATACCTGGTACCTACAACCTGAAGAAAAACCATGCATGTACATACATACATATAATGCTAAGCTAAACAAACAATGGCAGGAAGTGGTGCATCGTGTAGATCCTGACTAAGTAGGTGACAACGACTCCCTTCCTTAACCATATCAGAAACACCATACAATATGAAAATACGCACACCATACACATGCAAGTATGGGGTAAGTATCCATAATAAAACACATGAGATAATAAACCATCTAACTAATCATCAACAATAATTGAAAGAAATATAATGATCATCATGCATACATGAAATGTAAAGTCTAAATGATCACATCATGTAATCACTGAATCCATAACATAATGTCCGATAGTCTCAAATCAATACCACTAATCTATCAACACAAAGCTAGTCTAACATAGTCTGATAATAACAACAACAATGTTCAGAAAAGATGTGAATGAGGGTAGGCACTACAATGCATCCAGAAGTAGAGTTCAAATTCTCCCTTCTCATCTAATAGGAACTACCCTATGATAGCATGATCTATTGGGTATAGGCCAAAATTGATGTATATTCTTGAGGGGGGAAGCATTACACGTGATGCTTGAACATTCCTTTGATCTTGCAATTCTGGAATCTTAGAAAAACATCATCATTATGTCGAGAGGCATTCTATACAATGGCAACATAAATGCCCAACACTGGAATATGCCAAAATTCCTTGTCAATAAAAATTAAAAGGGAGCAGTTACAAACTTATAAATTAAATATTAAATTGTTAAATCATAAGACAATTTTTTTTTGAAATAATAGCTAGCAAAAATAATACAAAGCCAAATGGAGGAGAAAATCATAGTCCCAAAAAAAGGAGGCCGAAAAAGTAGGATCCGTAAAAAAAGGGCCCAAAAAAAATGCCCCTTAAAAATAGGGCTGAAATAAATTCATTATGATTTATTCTTTTGTTAAATATAATTTTGCATCCACATTCATGTTTTTTTTTTTTTGTGTGTAGGGAGTGATGGAATTTGAAATAAATTAATGGAATGTGAGGAGCCCCTGATAGGTTATAAAAAAAAGGCTCCACATTTGATTTTCATTTTATATTTCTGTAGGAAGGAAGAGGTGGAGATTATAGGAGGATTAGATTGGAGTAGATTGAACTTTTGAAGTAATTTTTTTGCAGGTGAGATTTCTATTTTTTATTTAGATTTTTATTTAGATGTAGATGTAGATGTAGATTCAAAATTAGTTATAATATTTTGCTTTGATTTAGATTTCAATTTTAATTAGTTTCATTTAGATTGAGAATTCTATTCAAATCTTTTTAGGCTTGCATTTAATACTTTTCATTTGCATATTTTAAAAGTGCATGTTTCAAATTAGTTTTGGATTTGCATGTTTCATATTAGTTTTAGATTTGCATATTTCAAAATAGTTTTGGTTTGCATGTTCTTGATTTGAATGTTTCATAATACATTTATGTTTGCATGTTTCAAAGTATTTATATTTTCATGTTTCAAAATATAATTTTATCATTAATGTGGATGACAATGCCACCATATCAATGCAATTTGTATTTTATTAAAGTTAATGATTTATTTAAAGTAGATGAATAATATGTTTAGTATATATTTTATCATTATTGAATTATAAAATAGGAAAATATTCTCAAAATAATAGTTGGCCAAAATAATATGAAGCCAATGGATACCGTAATAATAGGACACAGAAATTGGACCAAAAAATAGGACCCGAAAAATAAGGCCGAAAAAATAAAACCCAAAAAAAATAGGGCTTAAATAATTCCATTAAATTTTTAAATATATATATATATTTTGTTAAATATATTTTTGCATGCACATCCATGCTTGTTTTTTTGGGGGAGTGGGGAGAGTTCATTTTTTGAAACAAATTCATGGAATGTCAAAAGACATCTATTGGGGGATATGAGGAGTCTCTCATAGATTATACAATAAATGCTCCTCATTTCATTTTCATTTTGTGTTTTTATAGGGAGGAAGAGGTGGAGATTATTGGAGCAGATTAGAGTATTTGAAAAGGAGTAAATAAAAATTTTGAAGCAATTTTTTGCATGTGCGATTTTTATTTTAATATTTGAGTTTTAATTTAATTATGCATTTATATTTAAATTTAAATGTAGATTTAGTTTCAAAATAAGTTATAATATTCTCCTTTGATTTAGATTTCAATTTCAATAAATTTCATATTGTTCAGCCTTGCATGTTTGATCTAGATTTAGAATTCAAATTGATTCAAAATCTATTTGATATAGATATTTGTTAATACATTTCATTTGCACATTTTTAATGTGCATATTTCAATTTAGTTTTACATTTGTATGTTTCACATTAGTTTTAGATTTGCATATTTCAAAATCCTTTTGGTTTGCATGTTTTAGATTTGTATTCAATTTATATTTTTTCATTATTTCATTAGATTATGTATATGTTTAACTTAAATATTTTTCATAGTATATATATATATAGTTTTATTAATATTTATGTTTGTAACATTTGAAAAGTGGAAGACAATGCCAACATATTTCAAACATTACAATCTAACTATTTCATTTGAAATAGTTTTGATTTAATTTATGTTATTTTGAACATTATTTGTTTGAAAGATTTATGTTAATTATTAACAATTTTTTATTCTAATTATTTGTATATGCTGATTTTTTTAATAAGTTTTCAAGATACTATTTGAGTTATAGATGCCTCAAACAAGGAATCAAACATTATTTTATACTAGCATGACTACTTCAATGACCTCAAGTGATTTCTTTGAGACTAAGTTTGACAAATGCCTACAAATAATTAAAGAGAAGTGCACAATTATAATTAAAGTTGTGGAGAATGCAATATTTCCAATTCACAATGTTGAGGAAATGAAAAATGAATAAAAATTTCCACGTGATGCATCTAAAAAAGTGGATTGGTTTCCCTTAATGATGAAATAAGTCTTTCACAATGATTGTTCAAATAAAGGTCACAAAATAATCCTAATCATTGAAGAATGTGACATGTGTTTATGCCATTAAAAAGATGTTTTTAAAGATACAATTCATTCTTATCTCAAGTTTTAGAATTGTACTTCTAATTAGTTGTATTGGCAGTTTTGTTTCCCCTTTGTTCTATGCAACATTCATGAAGAAGAGAACAAGTAAAAATAAATTTATTGTTGTACAAAAAATTTCTTCAATGGATGTTGCTACTAAATATGTTAATTAAGAAATAAATCATAAATCTAAATAGATTTCCTAAATGATCGACTTATTTATTGATTATGATTCTTAATCATTATAATAAAAATTACATTGGAATTATTAAAAATTCAACAATATATAATGTTCTCACATCATCATGGAGAAACAATTTCCAGAAAATTTATTCTTTAATATTCTTTCACACTTTTTACATCATCTAAATAGTTGTGTTAGGATTTATAATTTCCCTTTCATGAATTAAAATTGTGCCACTATTCAAGTCATTTATATAACATATATCCCAAATTTGACCATAGTTGTAGTCAAAATACTCCAACACTTCACCTAAATCTCATACTTTCGTTATGTTGGAAATATCAGTAACTTTAAAACTTTAAACAATTTAGCACTTTAAAATATTCACCATTCATTCATCTAATCTACTGCATATATGAGAAATCAAATATCCAAAACACATGTACATAGTGATTTGGTGACCCAAAAACCTTTCAAAAAGAAATTAAAATTGGGGTGGGGATGATACCCACAAAACTTTGTTACTGTAGTATAAAATTGGCCTATTAAGGCTTACATTGACCACTTCTAGTGATTTTCCTTGTTAGGAGCATAAAGGACTGCTAGGTCCACCTTTTTAGAGGATTTACAAACATACACTAAAGTATGCACTCTGTTAGGAGATTTATACAAAGACTATTAAGTCTACCCTGTTAAAGGATTTACAAAACTGATTCACTTGTTAGGATGAAATAGTGGATCTACTTACAAACTTGATTTTTTGATTAGATCCTTGAAGTATATATCACCTCTTGTGACTAATGAGTCATTACTGCTCCTTGTAGACCTTGTTGCTTACTCTGCTCTTCTACTGATTCGCATTTACACTTCTCAAACATTACATGTCTCTCTTCATACTCTAATCCACATACCATACATCTTGCAAATGATATAATACATTACATATATATACCATTCCAATAATTCCAATTGCAAGGTCGACTAAAATACAAGTGAATAAAATACTACTGAGTTGGCCAAACAGTAAATAACTTGATTTTACTATATTTACTTGGTGACCTTCTGATACTTGGTGTCTACTGCATTACTCGACATCATCATGCACTCGGTAGAAGTGAAGGCTCGGTCCATGCTAATCACCTGACATAGTTCTGAACTAGGTAACCATTGGAGACTCGGTGGATATAGTATCACTTGGTAAAAATTGAACCCTTCATTCACCTTGCTTTCACTCGGTAAACATTATACTTTCATTGCTCAATAAACAGTGTGCTTCCATCACTCGGTAGACACTATGCTTCCATCATTGGTAGGCACTATGCTTCCATCACTCAGTAGGCACTATGCTTCCATCACTCGGCAAACACTACGAAGCTAGGTGAACACTATAAACTTGGTAGACACTACTGGATTGCAAATTCACTCAGTAGCTATACTCAACTCAGTTAACACTAGAATGCTTGGTGTAAACTACTTAAGTGATGAATGTACAAGCTTACCACTAAATACTCAGTATACATTGTAGACTAAGTGATGAGCTTGGTATTTATACTGATACAAACAAGTGTTGTCACTAATGGCAATAATAACTTAATGCCAACAATCTCCCCCTTTGGCATTAGTGACAAAAACACTTATAAGCCAAAACATATAGACACAGCATGACTGAATGAATTTAGGTTTTTCAAAATTGATCTTTGTAGAACTACTGCATATACAAATATACTAATTTATTGTGTGCTAACTTCCCCTATCTGATGGGGACACAACCCAAGAACAGAATGGACACAACAGAAAAGTGAAATTGTATTAACTGAGAAAATAAGCTAGTAGAAATAGTACAGAGAAAATAAACTTCAAAACAGGCCCTAAGGACTTACAATAGCATAAATCTGGAGATAATTTCTCCTTTCAATACCGCCTCTCAAACTCCACTCTGAATTGCCTTTTACAATGCCAGAAATCTCCTTAAATAGACCCTGGAGGGTTAAGGACTAGGAGTACATTCTAGAAAGTGCTAGTAGGCATCCATCAACCAAATAGAAGGTTCCAGAAGCTGCGTTAGAAGCTGGTGCAAATCTAGAAGAATCCAAAAATGGTAACCGAACTTTCGGGAGGCATAACTTTTGAACCGTAGCTCCGATTGACGAATCGTTTACATTTTTGAAAAGCTCTTGAAGCGCTCTATAGCCCTATGGACCAGAATCACTTGTCCCCCATTTTTTGGCCCTTTTCAAGGTCATTTAATTCCCCTAACATGACTTTGAAGCATTCTTAGGAGGTCTCCAAAACCTGAAAAATTGCAATAACTTTCATACCGTGGGGCCTTTTGACCTGATTCTTTTTCTGGAATTTTCTAAATCATAATTACATTCATCTGGCCAATTCACACCTTCTAGGTCACCAAAATGATGGCCAAATTGCATACTCCTTTTTTTTTGATATTTTCTAGCACAATGATAGTTGAACTATGAGAGTTGGAACCTTTATTAGACCCAAATGGGTATCCAAAAATAAAAACACATGAAATAGAAACTAAGTCTAAGTATATTTTTTTGGGTGACACAGGATTTCTCTTATACCTCTAGATGCTCCTGCATCACTATCACTTATAGTGATGACTCTCCTCTAAATCTCTCCCCCTTTTTGACAATAATGCCAAAGGATTGCATACATACAATTTATATGGCTACACCAAAATGAGATAGAAATTCTTGATGTACCTTAAGAATGGTTGCAAATGTAATATCCCAAGTCTGCTACAAAATTTGACAGGTCAAGAGGCCAATTTGAACTTCTGCTAATAATTAGATCAAGTGATCAGCCACTAAGAAGTTCTAATCTTGAACGGATGTTTTACAATGTACAAGATGGTTTTGCATTGTGTTCATGATAGGAAGGATCATGTTCTAGATGTCTACGAGTTGTGACTGAATCCTAGCTTCCTCTCTCAATAATTCTACCTGAACATCTACCAAATATATGATCTTGGTGTGATGGGAGGTTGTGGAGGAGGAGTCCACCTTTAGTTTGAAGGCACTTGATTGCATATCAATGTCAAACTTATTTAACTTATCCTTTATTTCTTTGTTAAAACCAAAAACATCACAAAGTTTAGCAAAAAGTGATGTATTATTAAAATAATTTTGAAAATTTCTAGAAAATGTTGACAATTCAACTTGCTTTATTTCTATCTTTTGAATAATATGCTCTATCACCTTATTATCAAATTTCTTTTCAGCTTTATCAATAAGTTTTTCTTGTACGAAAGAATTCTCATTGAATTTCTATATAGCCTTTCTAACTGGATCAAAATGTGTTGAGTAGAATCTACTTCAACACCTATAGCATCTATAATTATATTCTTGGCATTCTCAATTATTCTTTATTCCTTATCCCTTTCAGACCTTAACTGCTTCTGCATAGCTTTCATCTCTATTAGTTGACTAGCTAACCTCATCTCTTCAATGGTAGCATTTTCATAATCAATATTTGGAATTACTATCTCTGTGTCTAAGTCAATATCTTATGCAATTTCCTTTCCAGTGATCAAAAGTCTTAATGGATGCTTTTGTTTGACTTTTGTGATGACTGGTTTGACCTTAGGAACAAACACAATAGTGGAGATGGAAGGGCTAGCAGTAAAAATTGGGATAGGACTTGAGGATTGAATGCAAATAGAAGTATTAACCATATAAAAAATTGAAACACTTCCCAAAAATGGTATCATACTCGGTAGAGTACCCATAGTAGAACTAATTGGAGTGGAAGTGGATATAGATGATGCTAATCGAAACAAAACTGTAGAACTTGCTGGAATTGGTGAAGACAAAATTGTGGAACTTACTGGTACACTTATTGTTGATGAAGGAGTTGAGGAGGTTGACTCGGTGGCTAAAGAAGTAATAGTCAGCTCAGTAGACGAAGTGCTTGGCACATCTATTTCAGATACCTGAGCTAGGAGGTGGCTAGTGAAGATTGAGGAGTTGATGTGGCAATTGTGCTCACAATCTCACTTGCAAAAGCTATCTCCATAGTGGATGTAACAGTCTTTGGTGGAGAGCGAGGAAGGGATACAATTACTTCTGCTAAAATTTTAATTGGATCTTCTTCTTCCTCATTTGCTTCTTCCTCCTTCTCTTCTTCCCCTTTTTCTTGCATAAGTGCATGCAACTCTCTTGGAGTAACTATGATGGATGGAGTGCTATCAAAATCATCATTGTCACTACTATCATCATCCTTTATCTCAACTAGATCTTCACTGGGCTTTTGCAGATGATAGATTTTCTTCCACATGTTTGTTGCATCATTTACAACATGCTCAATGTCTTTAATTAAAATCAAACATGTGTGAAATCTAATCATCATTTTACCTTCATGTTTCTTTATTGATGCCTTTATTTCTGCTCCAGTGAGACTCAGTAGAAGATTCTTCAGAGATTGCTCATATATGTCTTTGACCATTTGGGTGGCTAACTCCAATCTCAGTTGCAATATCTCCAACAGTTATTTGGAGATTTGAGAGGCAAGCTGGTCTGGGGAGTATTTCCATTTACCCATTTTATTGAGTACCAGTTCCTCAATCTACATTTTCTCAACATTAGTTCTTGTTTCAAATTTCAATGCCTTGAAATTTTTGATGCCAGCTCCTTCTTCCAATTGTTTAAGCCTTTCCTCGAATGTGGATGGAGGCGTGACCAATATAGGTTCCTACTTGCCTTTTCTACTTCTTCTAGAGAATATTGTAGTGGGCTTTTTCTTAGGATTGGTAATAGTTACCTTACCTTTCTTTTTTAGCTGTTCCTCTTCAGATTCATATTCTTCTTTTTCTTCTTCTCCTTCTTCTTCTTCATCATCTTCTTCATCCTCACCTTTTCCCTTCGTAAGCATAAGAGGACTGGTAGCAGTTTTTAATTTTGCTATCTTCCTCTTGCCTTTTCTTATGGCCTAGGATAGCTTGATTTCAAGCTCAATTTTGGCCTTTGCCTCATCATATGTTCCAAAGATTGGTTGCCTTGGGTCTACTGGCTCATTCACTAGAGCTTCAATAATATCCCTGGCCTATTCAATATTTACCTCATAAGGAAGAGGTTTTACCCATGCAACTTGGGGTCTAACTTCTTGAATGTATACCTTATCACAGTCAACCATAAATCATACATCATCTCTGTAGTCTTCAACTAATTTCGGTGGGATCTAGAACCTATTATTCATTCTCTCCTTCAAATCTTCAAAATAATTGTCCATAATCTTATTAAAATTTTCACCCATTTCTACTACAAAGTCATTTATTTGATACAAAATTGGAATGTCTATTCTCCATACAACTGTTCCTTTTGATGGAAAGAATTTTTGAACATAGAAAAATAGACAGATCAATAGAGAGCTGAATTTACAAGGATTATTCTTTGAAGTCCTTATACTATCCATATTTTATTCAATTGTCTCAAACAAATCAAATTCAAGGTTTTTCTTTACAATTTTAAAAGCCAAATCCACAGCTTCACAAGGTACACTATTCAGTTGACTAGAGCTATAGATTTTGTGGGCAATGACATGAATGCCAAATCATAGTTTTACATCTAATACAGTGGTGACCTTTAAACCTCTACCGTCCCACTTGGCTAGGGTTTACTTTTGTAACTCCTCCCGACCTAGGGTTTTGGTAAACTTCACTTTGTTGAGCATAGGGAGACCTGTGATTTTGTGATCTTCTTTGTAATTAACACTAGCTACTCTAACCATAATTTCCCATTGTGCACCTAACTTAGAATATACCTAATCCATTTGGTTTGGAAGCTCCTAGGCATATGCAAGATATGGTTCAAGCCTTTGGTTTCAAGATGCTTGTATTCGAGTTTCAGAGAGCCATCTACACTCATTTCTCCTAGGGCATTGTCCATCTCTAGTTTTCTAATTTCTTGAATAGAACATTTGAAATGAGTTTGACTATCATTGATAAGAAGTACCTTATGTGGAATTTATGTTTGAGCTCCATTTGAGTCGAGTGATTTTGCAATGGCCAGAACAATTTTGAAGTTGGACGCTTACCATTCTATACCCTTTGCCAGCATTTTTGAACTTCTTTTTGCCTTGGTGCCATTGCTACTCCTGGATGCCATTGCTGCTTGGTAAGTGTAAGAAAATTCTGAACAGATTTTCCACTTTAAAAATCACTTGAAATTTCTTGGAGTCACTTGGAATTTTCTTGGGAATCACTGGAAATTTCTTAGCTCTGAAATTGCGATGAAGAATGAAATCAAATTATGCCCTTTTGATGAAAATTTTGTCATAAATGCTTGGTACAAAGGTAGATGAGATGATAGAGTGATTGATAGGTTGTCATTTCTTTTCTCGGTAGAAGCTTGCAACTCGATGATTGAATAAAAATTTTGTTGCTTCTAACCTAGCTCGGAAAGGTCTATAACCGACTTTCCTCGGTAGATGCAACTCGAAAAAAGATATGCTTTGTTTGATTCTTTGTGTATCTGCAATACTGATTTGAACATTTTACTTTTTGCATTTGGAACTACTCTAGATATAGCTTGATGATATAGTTCCAGATCCTTTATGAATCTAATTGGAAATGATGGAGTCACCCACTTTTTGAGTGACATTTCCATCACTTGAACTATCTTGCTCCATAGATTTTGGAATCCATTGCTGCCTCATTTGCTTCTGAATGTTTTTAGCTTTAGCTTTCTTTTAATATTCAACTCTTCCTATATTCATGTAGTTTTTAGCTATATGAAATTTTTTTGTACATGTATAACATCTTATTGTTGTGTCTCTTTTCCTCAAGTGATGCCTTGAGTAGTCTTTGCCAATGTGTCCATATTCTCCATAATAATGACATCTGCACCAGGTATTGTAATCCCATCCAAAGATTTCTTTAACAAGTTATTCAGCTAGATTGAATGATTTGGATCTACATTGGAATGCTTTGTGACCATACTTCTTGCACTTGTGACAATTGCCTTCAAATTTTGGTTTTTCTTTGCATTCATTAGCTTTATGACCATACTGACTGCAATTGTAGCATTTACCATTGAATTTGCCTTTTCTATTGCTCCAAAACTTGTTTGATGTGTGACCTAGATTACCACAGTGATCACAAGTAGGTCTTTGATTCCTTTGGGCACCTTGTTTGGAGGTTTTACCTTCTTCCTTGTAACCAAGTCAGCTTTCCCTTTTTGTCTATGAAGATTCTGCTCACTTTGCTCATTTAATTGAGTCATGTCTGCTTAAGATTTCATCATTCTCTCATTGATTTTCTTTTCAATGATTAAGTCATTTTCCAAACTTTCATTGTTTTGTCTTTCATATCTCAAGTCATTTTTTAAGCTTTCATTGATTTGTCTTTCAGTGATCAGATCATTCCTTAGGCTTTCATTTTTAGATCTCAGATTCATAATTTCTTCATTTGCATTAGATAGTTGATTTACAAGATTTTCATGCTAAAGGGATTGATTATTTCTTGCCTCTAAGTCTTCATTTGACTTGTTTCTCTATTCCAAGACTTCACATAGCCTGATTGATTGAATTTCTTGTTCTCTTTTAAGCTTTCTTACTTCTTCCTGGAGGGAACCATTCTTTGCTAGGAGTTCCTTGACTTCCTTATTAGCTTCATTTGAACTGCTTGATGGTAAGAGGTCTTCAATATTTTCTTCAACATACTAATGATCATTCATTTTTCTTGCAAGTTCTCTCCTTCTCTTTAGGGATTGAGAAAGATGCTCCTTAGCTTCTTTGAGTTTAGCCATGGTCATTTCTAGATCTAACTTTTCATTTTAAATAGCTTTGTCAAGTCTGAATATCTCCATTGTTCTTGATCTTTGCTCAAGCTGTCAAACTTAATCGTGAGAACCATAAATCTCTAATACCAATTATTAGAAATATTCAAGATAAGATAGGTTACTGAGAGGGGAGGGTGAATTAGTAACTTCAAAACTTTAAACAATTTAGCACTTTAAAATATTCACCATTCATTCATCTAATCTACTACATATATGAGAAATCAAATATCCATAACACATGTACATAGTGATTTGGTGACCTAGAAACCTTTAAAAAAGAATGTAAAATTAGGGTGAGGATGATACTCACAAAACTTCATTACTGTAGTATGAAGTTGGCCTGTTAAGGCTTACATTGACCACTTATGGTGATCTTCCCTATTAGGAGCATAAAGGACTGCTAGGTCCACCTTGTTAGAGGATTTACAAACATACACTATAATATGCACTCTTTTAGGAGATTTATACAAAGACTATTAAGTCTACCCTATTAAAGGATTTACAAAACTTATTCCCCTATTATGATGAAATAGTGGATCTACTTACAAACTTGATTTGCTAATTAGATCCTTGAAGTATATATCACCTCTTGTAGACCTTGCTACTTATTCTGCTCTTCTGTTGATTTGCATTTACACTTCTCAAACATTACATGTCTCTCTTGATACTTTAATCCACATACCATACATCTAGAAAATGATATAATACATTACATATATATACCATTCCAATAATTACAATTATAAGGTCAGAAAAAACACAAGTGAACAAAATATTACTGAGTCAGCCAAACAGTAACTAACTTCAGTTCACTGAACTGACTCAGTGACCTTCTGATACTCAACATCCACTATATTACTCAGCATCATCATGCATTTGGTAGAAGTGAAGGATTGGTCCATACTAATCACTTGATATAGTTCTAAACTTGGTAACCATTGGGAAATTGGTGGATATAGTATCACTTGGTAAAAACTGAACCCTTCATTCACCTTTCTTTCACTTGGTAATCATTATACTTTGATTACTCGATAAACATTGTGCTTCCATCACTCGATAGGCACTATGCTTCCATCACTCAATAAGCACTATGTTTCCATCACTCGATAGGCACTATGCTTCCATCACTCGGTAAACATTGTGAAGCTAGGTGAACACTGTAAACTCGATAGACACTGTTGGATTGTACATTCACTTAGTAGCTATACTTAGCTTAGTTAACACTAGAATTCTCAGTGTAAACTGCTTAAGTGATGAATGTACAAGGTTACCATTGAATGCTCAGTATACATTGTAGACTGAGTGATAAGCTCGGTAGCTATACTGATACAAATAAGTGTTGTCACTAATGGCAACAATAACCTAATGCCAACACCTTAACCATGTCCCTTATTTTAGTGTAAATTTTATCCACTTGTTAACCCTAACCATAACACTGAGTGTCATATAAATGAAATTGTAAACCTTGGATCCTAACTCTAACTCTTACTCTATAGATGACTATAATAACCATTTAGTAAATTATACACCTTAACCTAACCCTATATGTACTAGTAACTAGAAATAATATTATATTTTTTACAAGTGGAAATATATATATATATATAGACACACACACACACACACACACACACACACACACACACACACACACACACACACACACATAGATAGAGATAGAGAGAGAGATATTAGAGTTAAGGAAAGAGATAGCCATATGATTGTATATCTAGAGTGAGAGAGAGAGAGAGAGAGAGAGAGAGAGAGAGAGAGAGAGAGAGAGATTAGGGGTGTATCTAGAGAGTATAAAGGGAGAGAGAGATTAGGAGGTTTATCTAGAGAGAAAGGTGAGTGAGATAAGGGAGTGTATCTAGATATTAGAGAGGGATTAGGGGGCATATCTAGAGACTAGAGAGATATTAGAATGTGTATTTAGAAAAAGGGGGAGATATTACTTGTTGAAGTTAGAGAGAGAGAGAGAGAGAGAGAGAGAGAGAGAGAGAGAGAGAGAGAGAGAGAGAGTACATTATTGAAAAGGTTAATAACTTATACCACAATAACACTAATCAAGGGAACTATAATAGAACTAACCCAAATACAAATTTAACCTAACAGTTACCCTAACACCAAGGTAATGTGTAATAATAACACTAACATCAGCTATAATATGATTAGTAACCCAAAAAAAACCTTAACCACAATAATAACACAAACCCTAGCTCTAACTCTAATTTCTACTCTAGCTCTAACTCTAACTCTAATTATAACCCTAATCCTAATTCTAATTCTAACCCAACCCTTAAACCTAACCCTAACCCTAACTTTGACTCTAACTCTAACATTAATTCTACCCCTACCCCTAACCTTAATCCGTTTTAACCCTAACTCTAATCCTAATTCTAACCCTAACCCTAATTCTAGCCCTACCCTGAAGCCTTACTATAACTCTAATCCTAACTCTAATGCTAATTCTAACCCTAAACCTAACCCTAATTTTAACCCTTATTCTACCTCTAATCCTAACTCTAACTCCAACTTTATCTCTAACACTATCCCTAACCCCAACCCTAACCCTAACCCTAATTCTAACCCTAACACTACCTCTAACTGTAACCCTAACTATAACTATAACTTTAACTCTAATTGTAACTCTAACCCTAACACTAACCCTAACTCTAACCCTAACCCTAATCCTAACCCTAACAATATATGTAATGCTACTCTAACCCTAACAATATATATAACTCTAAATCTAACCCTATCTCTAATTCTAATCCTAACCCCAGCCCTAATTCTAACCATAACCCTAAATCTAACCCTAACTCAAACCCTAACCCTAAATCTTACCCTAACCCCAACTCTATCTCAAATTTTAACTCTAACTCTAACTTGATCCCTAGCTCTAACTCTAACCATTATTATAACTCTAATTCTAACTCTAACTCTAGTTCAAACCCTAACTCTAAATCTAACCTTAACCCTCACCCTAATTCTAACCCTAACTAACTATATATATATAACCCTAATTCTAGCCCTAACCCTAATTCTTACCCTTACTCGAACCCTAACTCTAACTCAATCTCTAACCCTAACTCTAACTCTAATTCTATCTCTAACCCTAACTCTAACCTATATAACCTTAACTCTAATCCTAATTTTTACCCTAACCCTAATTCTAGCCCTAACCCTAACCTAATTCTAACCCTAACTATAACACTAATCCTAACTCTAACCTTAACTATAACACTAACTCTAATTCTTATCCTAAGCCTAAGCCTAACCCTAACACTAATTCTACCCTCAACTCTAACTCTATCCCTAACCCTAACTCTAACTCTATCTCTAACTCTAATTTTATCTCTAATTGTAACCCTACCCCCAATTCTAACCCTAGCCCTAACTCTAGCTCTAACTCAAACTATAACCCTTACCCGAACTCTAACTTTAAACCTACCCCTAATCCTAACTCCAACACTATATATAACTCTAACTCTAACCCTAACTCTAATTCTAATCCTAATCCCAACCATAACTCTAACCATAACCCTAAATCTAACCAAGTAACTCTAGCCCTAACCCTAATTCTAACCCTAACCCCAACTCTATCTCTAAATTTAACTCTAACTTGAACCCTAACTCTAACTCTAATTCTAACACTAAACCTAACTCTAACCCTAACCATAACCCTAACCCTAACGCTTACCCTATTTCCAATTCTAACTCTAACTCTAACTCTAACTTTGACGCTACCTCTAATTTTATCTCTCACTCTAATTGTAACCCTAACACTAATTGTAATCCTAACTCTAACACTAATTCTTACCCTAACCTTAATTCTAACGCTAAATATAACCCTAACTCTAACTCTAAACCTTATTCTAAATCTAATTCTAACTCTAACTATAACTCTAACGCTAACTATGACTATACTCTAACTCTAACCCTAGCTCTTATTCTATCCCTAACCCTAACGATAACTATATTTGTAACCCTAATTCTAACCCTTGCCCTAATTTTTACTCTTAGCCTAACCCTAACCCTAACTCTAATCCTAACTATATTTGTAACCCTAAACCTGATCCTAACTCTAACTCTAATTATAAAACTAAACCCTAACCCTAACCCTAATTCTAACTCTAACTATTACTCTAACCCTGACCCTAACTCTAGCTCTAATTATAACCCTAACCCTAACAGTAACCATAAATCTAAAATTCAAACCCTATCCCTCACCTTAATTGTAATCCTATAATGCTAACCCTAACTCTGACTCTAACCCTAACCCTAACTCTAACCTTAACAATAACCCTAACCCTAATTCTCAACTTAACACTAACCTTAACTCTAACTCTAACCCTAACCCTAATCTTAACATTAACCTTAACCATAAACATAACTCTACCCCTAACTCTAACCCTAAATCTAACTCTACCATAATTGGACTCTAACCATAATCCTAACCCTAACTTTAATCCCAACTCAAACCCTTACCCTAACCATAACTCTAACCTTAACCTTGACTCAAACCCTAACCCTAACCCTAGCCCTACTATATCCCAAACCATAACCATGACCATAACTCTAACCCTAAATCTAACTCTACCATAATTGGACTCTAACCCTATCCCTGACCCTAACCCTAACCCTAACCCTAACTCTAACTCTAATCTTTACCTTGACTCAAACCCTAACCCTAACCCTAGCCCTACAGTAAACCTAATCTTAACCATGAGCATAACTCTAACCCTAACCTTAACCATAAACATAACTCTACCCCTAACTCTAACCCTAAGCATAACTCTACCATAACTGGATTCTAACCCTAACCCTAACCCCAACCCTAACCCTAACCCTAACTTTAATCTTGACTCAAAACCTAACCATAACCCTAACCTTAACCCCGACTCAAACCGTAACCCTAGCATTACTATAACCCTAACCCTAACCCTTATCTTAACAATGATCATAACTCTAACCATAACATTAACCATAAACATAACTTTAGTCTGAACCTTAACCATAACTCAAACTCCAACCCTAACCCTAATTCTATCCCTTAGATTAACACTTACTATAATAGTAACTTTGTCCCTAACCATAGATCTATGTTTGACTATAACATTTTACATTATGTAATCCCAAAAATAAAATTATTATTTTTTTAATCTAAATGAAACTCCATATATTAATTTTTTTTAAAAATTGCTTTGAAGCATAATTTTACAGCAACTTTATACAACTATAATTAATAATTTTATAATAACCTTATCAAAATAAAAATAAAAAGTAAATGTTTTCCCAATTGCACTATGAAGGTGCCTCAAGAATGATTACTCTCGATGTTATATATATATATATATATAAGCTAGTTTGAGTTTTTCATCGAGAGGTGTCCATTCGGTTAGAAGAGGCCACTTGCAGGCTCAGACGAACTCTTCCACGAACTAAGGGCTGTGCCTTTCCACATCGGATGTGCAAAACTCTTCCAAACAATCGTAGACTTGTTGTGGGAGTCACCGCACACAATGAAATTAGCAGAGCCTGTTATGACTGCGTGTGATGCTCTTTGCCCAATATCAGTCCACCAAACAATCTGAGATGACCGTTTCTCAATAGGTTCAGAATGTTGGGCATTCCTTTTACAGGATTATCTCTGTTAGCAACCCAAACAATGGCCTTCATTGAGATTGGTGCATACCAGATGCAAACGTTCCATTTGGACTGAAAAATCCTAATGCAAACATTCCATTCTTGGAAATGAGTATCTGGTCGCCAACATCCAAGTTGACACTAGTGCAAATATGTGCTGCAATAGTTGAAACTATGGCTAAAAACAAATGCTTGATTGCACAATAATTGAGATGGTTGAAGTAGTGCCATCAATTCTGAAAGTCAAAGTCTGAGAGATTCGTAAACAATTAGTGCCCTGGTAAATTCTACAATGCTATGGCCATTTGTTTCATCGATGATGGATTTTATCATTACATATCAGATAAGTCAAGAGACTATTATTGCTATAAATTGTCTTTTCTATATTATCCATCACTTCCTTCAATTTTCCTTATTGGATTACATATGCAGAATAAAAAGTCAAAACTAATGCTCAGATAACCTCCACCGAACAGATGATATAGAAAGTGGAAGACTTAGGGCGGATGAAATAAAGAAAAGACTTCACAGTGCACTAACCACACTCAAGTCTTCCTTAAAGTGATTCGTGCCTGTTGAGAAACAGACATGTAGCGATAGACGAGATCACAGAATTTTTTGTCTGTTTAAATGAAGATGACATGCATTATCGATTGGACCCACACGTTTAATGGCCAATTCCATACGAAAATAAAGTTCACTGTTTACTAATTTTGATTTCGCCATCATATCGATGAAGAATCATACTCATAGTGTTTGATTAGAAATTTAGAAATAATTCATATATATTTTATTTTATTTTATTTTATAAATAGTCCTTTTCTATTAAAAAAATACTAAGATTACAATTCATAAAAAAGGGGTTGAGGGATATAAGGTCATCCCACAAATGTGTTCACATGGTCAAAGCTGGACTAAAAACACGGCCATAGTTAGAAACATAAACTATATATAAAAAATATATATATAAAGCAACTTCAAGCTGCCACAGCAGTGCCAGCCGAGGGTGGTGGATCATCTTTATCATGAAAATCCCAATCATCTTTTGGATTGAGGGGCAGGCTGGGAATAGTCCAACCATCATTGGCAATACCAGTAACTAGAGGATCAGTGGTAGCCTCTGCATCTTTAACCTTTGGCTGCAAAGGAGAGATCACCAAGTCCAGGTGAGGCCACTTTCTAGAATGCAGCTGATGAGTACCAAGAGGAGGAGCCAAGGAGCAACTAGAGCCACCACGGGGTGGGTAAGCTAAGTGGTGCCTCCATCATCCATCACCACCACTAGGAGAGCGGTGGTAGGAAGCTTGGGAGTGCAAGGTGTGCGAGTGGTGACCTGAGGAATGGCACCGAGGATGGCAACCATGAGGCATCAAGGTATCTATCGAGGCATCAAGAGGAACTCTGACAATAGTGCAAGGAGCATTGCCCTAGTGGTTCAACAGCTCCTATAGGTGAGCTACCTCAAGGGTAACTTTGTTAGCTTGCACTTGAATTTGCATAATTACATTATTACAAATGCATGCTTTAGTGTACATAGCTATGTTAACATCCAAAAAAAATTGTTTAAAAAGAACAAAATTCCTATATTTCTATAGAGAAAACAAAATTTCCATCCTAAAGGTATTCCAAATCTAAGTGAACTTCTGAGGAATTCTGGCAGAGTCACCCAACAAGATCATGTGCCAAGAAAAAAGTTCAAGACTGAATGGCTTGAATAAATCATGAATCCAGTGCTAATAATTTTGAGCATGCTTAGAAAACTAGAAAATATGCAAGAAAGACTCTGGTTGTCCACAAAAGAGGCACTTGGGATCAAGAACTCCATTCTCTTTGAAACAAGGCCCCAGGGGAAGACCTTGGAAGGCTAGGCACTAAGCAAAATGTGCAATCTTGGGTTTAGTTATAGCATTCCAAACGGTATCAAAGTATTTTCTTCATTGAGAAAGAGAAGATTGCTAATGCCATCTCTAGTTGAGTATTGGAAGATGGGACAAAAGTCACATGTATCCCAAATTTGGCTTGTAATTGGAAAATGGAGTGGCAGGATACCACTTCCAATCAATCCACCAAGGTCAAAGCACTTGAATCCACTATTTATGAACTAAGTGAATAGGGATGGAAGAGAGAAAAAGGTCAAAAGTCTGTCGATCAGAAAGGATAAGGCGGTACCATACTTGCATATCTTCCCAGGTCCTGAAACACATGGTGGCCCTTGAGAAGAGGTCCTTAGGAGTTCTAATGCCATGGTTTAACAAATGCAGAGCATTGGTACCTTGAGTCTTGGCAACAAGATTACCCTGAATGGAAAATAGGGGACACCACCAAATGTTCTATTGATTCAACTAGAGGGCATTGCAGAATTCATCTCTAGCCCATCGAAGCTAGGGCTTAATGGCTTCCCAAGGTTTTCATATGCTCTTGATAACAAATGAGCCCTGTATGGCCACTAGCTCACACATGATGAGAAGGGTTTGAAAAAAAATCCCCTTCCACAATGGGCTATTAATAGGAAAGCCAAAGTTAATGCAGTACCAAACCAGAATTTTCCAATCTTCATCTCTAGAAATAGCTTAAATAATTCATTTTGCATAGAGAGCAATGCCTTGATTCTAGGTGGAAAGCAAGCCAAGACCACCAGATTATTTTGGGAGACAACAAAAATCCTAGGCAACTCTATAAAAGCCATGATGATCAAAACTAGAGGCCTAGAGAAAATCCCCGAGCAATCTTTCTAGCTTTGGATATGAAGCTTTGCAGGGAGCCGAATAGGAGGAGTAATAAACATGAGTGGCTGATAGAATCTTTGAGAAAATCTAAAATTTCTCAGTAAGGGAGAGTGATTTTGTGGTCCAGTAGTCAAGCTTCTTGCTAATCTTGGCTAGCACAACATTCCAAAATTCCACATGTGAAGCCTAGAATGAAAAACAAATGCCAAGAAAGTAGAAGATTTCCTCATGCATGACTGATTTCCACTCAAACTAGTTGAGGCAAGGTGGAGCTAACAAAAATGATTGACGAAAGTAGAGCATTTTATACCGTTGAGTGGCAGAACCAGAGGCTTAACAAAAGGTGTCCAAGCAACTTAAAGCATTATTGACATTTTCTTCATCCTCTAAAAGAGTAAGAAAGGAATCATTAGCAAAGTGTCTATTGACTAACTGGGAGGATGATTCAGGTAAGCAAATGCCATGAACCAATCCTGAGGACACAGAATGAGCTAGCAAATAGCAAAACCCTTCAACAAAAAGGACATAAAGCACTAGAGCTAATGGGAAACCTTGCCTAATTGAAAAATAAAGTCCAAAATCCTTAGATTGCAAATTATTGATTGTAATGCAAGCATTAGCATCTCCAAAGAGCATTTCCATGGATTAAAGGATATTGGAACCAAAACCTAGAGCCTAGAGCATAGCCAAAATGAAGGGCCATTCAATGCAATCATAGGCTTTAGTAAAATCTATCTTTAAAAAAATAGCCTTCTAATTGGACTTGCGAGCCAATTCCATGCCTTCCCAGATATCAATAATGTTATCAAGAATATATCTAGACTTGATGAAGCTAGTTTGCTCAGGTTGGACAATTAAAGGCAACATGTGCCTGATTTTGAGAGAGAGTGTCTCGGCAATAATCTTATAAGACACATTCAGAAGAGTAATGGGTCTCCAATTGCATATGTCCTTTGGATCACTAGCTTTAGGTATGAATTTGAAATTTCCTCTATTTATAATGGCTCATAAGCTTTTAGAATGATAGGCATCAAGATAAACTTTATGCAGATCAAAACCTATATGCTCCCAGAGGTGTTTGATGAATTCATAGGGAAACCCATCACACCTAGGGGACTTTTCATTAGCCATGGAATAGAAATCCTCTTTAAGATCTCAGAGGGAAAGAAGTTGCTCACAGAAAGCACATTTCTCAACTACTAGGTGATTTGGAGTAACAGATATACACTTTCTAAGAGCTTGCTCTTGAGCAACCAAATTTTCTTGCAAAGCAAACAAATTCTCATAATGATGAAAAAATGCTTGCAAAATGTTAGGGAGACTAGCTAGAAAAGTAGTTCCTTGTTTGATTTTTTTAATCCTAACATTCGTATGATAGGCTCGAAGAGCCTGAAAAAACTCCTTCGAGGCTTTTTCGCCAACTCTAACTAGTGGAGACAGGCTTTGATTTGGGCTCCGTCAGTAGCATAGTTATTACCAATTTGTTTGTCATGAAAAATCTTGGCAAGCTGAATTTGTAAATCCACATCAAAGGGATTGACGGTGAGAGCCTCAGAGGCTTTTTTGAGGGCAAGCCTGTTGGCTTCATATGACTATTTTCTGAACATTGCCAATTGATGTGCATAGATGCACAAGAACCGAGTAGTTCTGGTAATGGTATCACTCCACCATTGAATCCATCCTGTTTGAGAATGTGGACATGGCTTCAAATTTCAAACATGTAGGATGTGTGAGATGGTGGAAGCATGCATCAGTATAGATGTGTTGAGGAAGAATTGAGACTTAGCCACTTTCAGGATAGTTGTTTGCCAAGAAATGACAAAATAAATTAGATAGTGGTTAGATAATGTCACATCTAGCAGGGGAATGATAGGTAGATCTTGATCCTTAGTAAAAGAGAAAAAATATTATGCAGAGATCATAGCACGATCAAGGCATTTTAAAATGTAGTCAGAGCTAGCTTGAAAGTTGAACCAAGTGTGTCAAACCCCACTATCCTACTGGTGGTTGGTATTGGGATAAAAAAAGGCCCAATTTATTGTGCATGTGGTACCAAGCTACTCTTTCCCCAGCTATCTAGTGAAAAGGTAGAATGCCATCTTTGTCAGAGGCCACTTCAAACATATTAAAATCTCCACACCTTACCTAAGTAGCTAGAGGCAAATTGTCAGCCAACTAGGCCCATAATTGGGATCTTTCCATAGCATCATTGGAAGCATAAACATTAATGACTTCAAAACAATGATTGTTAATGGAAAGCAAAAGCCAAGTAATTCTATGTGTGGGGTAAGAAGCTTGTGAAATAATAGTAGAATGAAGATGAGGTGACAAGAGAGTAACTACACCACCCCGGCTAGCTTCGTGTTGAGAGGAAAACATAATGTCATCCTACCAAATGACATGGCATACCAAAGAAGGCATGAAACTGAAAATCTTAACTTCTTGTACATAGATAAATTCTAAATTATCAAGTCTATGATGGACATCCCAAAAATAGTACCTTCTGGGGAGGTCTATGAGACCTTGAACATTCCATGATAGGAAGTTCATTAAAACTCTTCCATATCATCTGCATCCCCAAGAGGGGAATAGCTATTCTACAAGAAGGTAGAATCATGGTTGAAATTAGATAGAAAACCCTCTAAAATGATAGCTTGTCATTTAACCTCTAGTATCTCTACACATCCAGGCGAAATGTTGGAACACTACATCACTAGTGGCACTATGGAAGAAGTAGCAAGAGGAGTATGTACCCCAACCAAGATAGAAGCCCTAGTGGCCAAATTTGTCCCCTATGTACCAACAGAGTTTGAAACTTGCAAAAACCCTAGAGTAGGTCCTTTTTCTATCACTTACATCCTTGCATTGGCTAGAATTGATGCCTCTATGGGGATAGGAGGAACTACGGTGAGCACTGCATAGGATTTCTTGGGAGGTAAGGGATCCAAGGTAGCCTTGCCCTTGCACCCAATAGTAACCCATTCTTCTTATCTCCCTTTGACCTATTTGGTAGGCACTTCTTTAGGCGTGGGCTTGACCCTAGGCATAGCCAAAGGGTAGTCCTTGATCTTGTGTTCTGTAGACTGGCACCTATAACAAGTGTTGGGGAGGTTCAAATAAAGCACCTTATAGGAGAAGGTTTGAGCCCCAATCTAGATTTCCATTGAATCCTTAAGATCGCCAAGCTCGATGCAAATGCATCACTGTGGGTGAGCATTAAAAAATTTCTCAAGCTCATTGGTGACAACTTTTCCAAAGGTCTTGGCAATGGACTCAATGAAAGGCTAGCATGGGAGGGGTAGACCTAGGAACTCGATCCACATAGGAACCCTAAGCTTTTTATCATCCAATACTGTGAAGTCTTGTGACCATTTTTGAAAAAAAACTAGAGAAGAATGCACAAACCAAGGTCCATTGTTAAAGACCACGTCTGCTTGTGATGGGTTAGCAAAGCAAAATAAAAAAACCTTTGGTAAGGTTTTACACAATATCAAGGTGGACTCCATGAGGAGTCCAACTCTTGTTAACCCATTCTTGGAGCATAGCTTCAAGAGGAGTCCTACCCACAAAATAACCTATCAAGGTGTGTTGTTCTAACCAATCACATGCAACATCAAATTCTTGCAAAGGAAGGAGAATGTCAGGATTACCTCGTGAAAAACCTTAATGACAAACTTGCACGGGTGTTTGTTCTATGGTGGCACCATGCCAATCTAAAGTAGCAGCGCGAACACCATAAATAACTGGTTCACTACTAGCCGAACCCATAATATATTAATTGACAAATACTTCTACAATAAATATGTTTTTATACTTCAAAACTTAATAAATTGGAATTATATTTTAAATATTTCATTCAAGGAAAACAAATTTTGTAAAGGAGAAATAATTATAATAATAAAAAATTGTTCAAAAAAATTTAAATTTTTTTATAGATAAATTATATTATGTTTAGTTTTGGATGTTTTCATTATTTGTACATTGAATATATTTGATTCGAAATACATTTTCTTTATGTATTTCTAGTTAGGAGCTTCTAAGTTCTTATAGGTTCTAAATAAAGAATATATTGTATTTGTGATAAAGAGAATATTGAATATGTTCTAAATTTGAATAATATTGAATAGGTTCAAAGTTTCTAGTTTAAATATCAACCTTTTCAATATTCTTCTTAATTTTCTTATAGCATATAGTATAAGAAAATTAAAATTAAAATTTTTACTACAAATTATCAAAACTAGCACTTGCACCAACAAGGTGAAATAGTTACACTGATAGCAAGTTAGGCATATGTAATATATTTGAGAAGATGAAAAAGTCAAAATAAATGGACATTACATTTCATAAGAGTGATTACTTTTAAAACGATTGCAATTGTATAGAAATTGGGCAGAAAATATTAAATATAAATGTAGGAAACTTATATTTGAAGTTAGAAAATCCTATAAAACACTTTTGTAATACAAAAATGTTTTAAATATGTATCAAAGTAGATGTCTCTTAAACGTGTAATAGTAGAAAAATTATTTGAACCCTAGATTAGGTGTCAAATTTTGAGACTAATTATGTAGTCCTAATCAATAACTAAGATGGAAAGTTATATAAGAGGAAATTTTAGAAGATTTCAAACATTAGTATTTGCTAATTGTGAGTTAAGTAATTGGTAGATGATATAATTTATATGTATTTGATCTAAATTATCATATAAATAAGAAAAAGTTCCTAACAATATATAATAAAAAATATCATATAAAAATGACTGTATTGAACATTTGTACCTGGATTTGTTAGAGAAAGAGTTGTTTCAATTGGGCATCCTCTATTATCATTTTATTTGTCTACAAATTATTTGGTATTTTGGAATTTATCTCTTAATGGGAAATATTGGTTGATTGTGAAATTGGTTTAAAGACTTGACTACAGAAATGGATATGAATATTAGCCCTTGCCCATTATTATTGAGAATAAGTACATTATAAAGTGGGTGACTTGACCATGCTCTATCCATAAAGTACATTCATTGCAATTAATTGGTATCGATATTTAATGAGCCTTGTTATTAATGAGCCTTGTTATCCATTAACTTTATTCTCTTTGTAAGTAGTGTGTGCTCTATTATAGATTGTTGATGATTACAATAATAAAGTGCACTTACATTCTTGTGAAACAATTAACAACGAAAGCAAGTCTACCAATAAACATATCTATATTTTGTCCATATACTATTTAAGGCATTGGGATCTCTATTAAGAATATGGATATATTTTGTCCACAAATCATGGGTTTCCCATTGTACACGCCTTTCTCCTACAACAATAGTGACCAAGGTTGATGATTTAGTGAAATTGTCAGCATGCTTAAAAATAGTATGTGAGAACATCTAAGAAAAGGTGGTGATGGAAATTTGGTCTCTTACCATGCATTTAGTTTATAGCTCACAAGTCCATGGGTTCCAATTTGGCATGGGATCAATCAACTTGGAGGCAGATTCTGATAGGCCTAAGTGATTATCCTTGGCTTTGACATTTTGTCAAGCATTTTGTATCCATCCTCTATCTACCCAGTAGCATTATCACCTCCCTTAGAAAATTGATAATTCATGATGCTTTACATGGGGTTGACCTTGTTGTTTGTCTTTGAACAAGGACTTATTCTAATAAGAAAAACTCGCATGCTTGACACAATAGATGACCTAAAATTAGGACATGACTTTGTCATATATCTCCTGTATATACTGAATGTGCACTCTTTCTCATCACTTCAGCACATTCTTTTCCCATTTGGTGATCAGCTTATGACTGTAGGTTCAAGTAGTGAGAGAGATTAGGAATACAATAGAAAGGGATAAATAGATCTAAAGATGATTCCAAGAATTCTAAAAGAGGGACCATTTTCTAGAGAAATAAACCAAAATTTTCCACCCTACGATGAGAATGATGGTGCTTGAAGAAATATTGAAGGGCAACCTGATGCCAGCATATTTGTATCAACAATTTGAAGATCTCAAACTTAAATGTGCTGATGTGTTTTTAAATATTAGTTATTAAAAATTCAAAATATCATAGGAGCTAGGGAAAAGCATAGACTTCAAGATTATAAAATCACTAAAAGCATGAGAAAATATACTCTTTTAAAGCTTGAAGTCTAGGATGTTTTTAACTTATTTAAACTCAATTAAAAGAAATTTTTACAATTGGCTAATTGAGATCTTAGGGAAATGACACACACATGTCGAAAAGGACTCTAAAAGAAAATTGATTTGACATTATAAAAATATAACCTTTTTGGAGGGAACACAAACTGAGATAACATTAGTTTGGGTTGGTTGCCACTTTAAACTCTAGAATTTAGTAGAAATTTTAGATATATGAAAATTTTCATCTAGGTCAAGCTTCACTTTTTGGATTTTCATGTTTTAAAAGTTCCTCATTAGAATATTACAACTTGGTGATAAAAAAATCAATTCCTCCTATTTACATTTTTTTTTTCTTTCAATTTTATGCCAATTTAAATAAAACTATAAATAAGTTTGTATTTTGATTGTTAACTTATAATTGGTTAAAATAAAATGTTTAGTGTACATTTCACAATTATTTCTCTAGATGAATTTGTTGATAATTGATTGGAAAGAGACATAGAAAGAGATTTTTGAAAGAGGAAGACTGTATGTTTCAATCATTATATTGTCACTGATGTCAAACCTACTATTTGCTGGCAAGACAATTGCTCATATGATTAAGTACTATCACTTAGATGATTGATCAAGAGGATTTGATCAAAGATGTAACAATAGCACCTAGACAAAAGGTTGAGTTATGATTATGTAATAAAGTATAATAATCAACTAAGATAGTGATGACATGATGTATTGATAATCTACTTAAGGTTACAAATGTTGGTTACACTAAGAAAGTTTGGAAGACCAAGTTACACAAATTTTTTTTGCCAAGCTTTAGCGAGTGGATAGTAGGTACTAAGAAAAGTCAGTGGAAGTCAAGCAAAAAAATAGTTGGAGCTGAGTACAAGTTCATTCTAGTGTGTGTCAAGCACAATAGTGGATGTCGAGTAAGGTTTAGTTGATGCTGAGAAAAAATAAAATTTAGTTCATGTCGAGTAATTTCACAATGGATGTTGAGCAATGCAATATGTGACGAGCATTAGAAGCAAGATAATGTCAAGCTGCTACATTATTTAAAAGATTTTGAATTTGATGAATTTGAGCTAACAAGTATTTTTTTTGGATTATGTGAGCCAAGTGGAAGATAAGGTTGATGAGTTGGTGGTACAAAACTCAAGTTGAACCATTCTTAGGTGAATTCAAAATGGATTCTAGAAGAAGTTTCTAGAAGAGATATGGAATGTGGGGTAGGTAAATTGTATCCCACCTAATCTATTTGATGGAGAATGAGTGGAAAAATAACTTAATTTCATATTTATTGGAATGGTTGGTCATGAAGTAAGGTTGTCAGGTGCAAAAACCCAAGGAAGATAAGGAGTCAAAGGTTTTTCTTGATCAAGTCACCTAAAAGAAGAGTTTGCAATGGCATGTTAAGAAAAAAGGCTTAAGTATATGAATGCTTGAAGGATAAAAAATCTATCAAAGATGCAAAGTATGAAGGCCAAGCATAATGGAAGACTAAATAGTGATCTATAATTTGCAAATGTAGTTGTAAGTTGTATCAGATCAAAGCCTTACTATTACTCTTTAAAAATTGTATCAGTCTATGGTAAATTCTTTGGATTAAGGTTGATCTAACAGTAATTTTTTATTCCTTTAACCGAGTTACATTCCAAGTGAGTGGTGTAAAGTATTCTAACAAGGCTCACTTCTAATAGGGTGATTGAAATCCTTTAATAGGGTCACATTTAATACTGTGTATGATAACCTTTAACAGGGTTGGCCCTTCATAAGGCGTCACCTCAAAAGAGTGAAAAGAGTAGCATATTATTAGTGGTTTTTTCCAAATTGGATTTCCACATAAATCATTGTGTCAAGTGTGTTGATGAATTTTTTATGTTTCATGTTTATATTTTTGCAAGTTAATTTGACAGTAACCTACAAGTTTTAAGTGATTGCATAATCTTATGTATGCATGCATAAGTATAAATGTTTTATAAGTTCACTAAGATATAAAAAGTTTTATTTATACATCTAGACCTTAGATAATTGATTCACCCCCTCTCTGTCAATTATTCTAATGTATCTCAACAATTGGTATCAGAGCCATCTACTTTAGAGGACTAGTTTGAAGGTACTAGAAGCACAAAGATCAAGATGTCAAAAAGAGAAGTACCAAAGCTCAACAAAGATAAATTTCCTACATGGAAAATTTTGATAAACCTACATCTTGTAGGACTTGGAGATCATGCACAATCTACCATTACCATTGAGCATGTGGACCCTACTAGAGCCTCAACTACTAAGGATATGCAAAAGAAAAAAGGACACAACCAAGAAATGTTGGAGATTGTGTCTACCCTAAGTTATGCTGAATTTGATGATATCAAAGGTTTTGACAGTTCAAAGAAAATGTGGGATGCCCTAGCTACCATATATGTAGGAGAAACAAATGTTCTTAGAGCCAAAGATGAAAGCCTTAGAGGAAAGTTTGATGAAATGAGAATGGAAGTAGGTGAAAATATTTTCAATATGTTGCAATGATAAAATAAGTAGTTAATTCAACAAGAGGAGAAAATGGAAAAATAGATGATGATACTATGTTAAATAAATTTTTAAGGACACTACTACCTGTATATGCCATTAAAGTTTCTACAATTCAAGAATTGAGATGTATACCAAGGAATGATCTATCACTTGAAGGTCTAGAAGGTAAACTCACTACTTTTGAGCTATCTAACTTGGATAATTACAAACCCAAGAGTATTGAATTTTCTTTCAAAGATAAAGTATCATTGAAGGAACCTAATGAGAAGAATAAAAAGAAAAAGAAAAAATATGTGTCTAGTGATAGTGATATAGATAAGGAGAATGTAGAATAGCTTGAACCACTACTGGCAAGAAGGTTCCACAAAGGTAAAGGAAAGTTCAAGGGTAAGTTACCTATTATCTATTTCAGTTGCAATGAGGTTGGTCATATTGCTACTAGATGTCTAGAAAAGAAGAATTATAGAGATTGTGACAAATGCAATAGTAGAAGAGATGAAGACAACAAGAACTACAAAGACAAAGGCAAAAATTCATGCAACATTGTTAAAGAAGAAACATCTGATCAACATGATGATGAAGTAGTATATGTTGTAGTGAAGGATGACTTTGATGAAGATAAGGCAAGTACACTTTTGACTTGTGTGGACAAGAATGATGGATGGATAATTGGTAGTGGGTGTTCATATAAAATAACTAGAGACAAAAGTAAATTCATTACCCTAAATTGTTATGATGGAAATAGTGTATGATTTGGTAATGATGCACCATGTTTGATAAAAGGAAAAGGTTCTATCAAACTCACAAATAAGATTTTATGTGATAATGCTTATTATGTTAAAGGACTTAACTAAATTTTTTTGAGTGTGTAACAACTAAATAATTTGGAATATAAGGTTGAGTTTGAAAACAAGGTTGCTAAGATATATGAAAAAAATAGAAGAATGACTGGAAAAGGTGATCAGACTAGAAGTAATCTATTCTATCTTGACATAGATAATGCTACTTATCATGCTATAAAGTTTGATGATGTATGGTTATGGCACAAGAGATTATGTCATGTCAATTTTGATAACTTGGTTACTATTAATAACATGAAGAAAGTTAGATGTTTGCTTAAGTTGAAGAAGCCTAATAATGTAATGTGCAAACAATGTCAGTTAAGCAAAATGACAAAATCAAGTTTCAAGAGTAAAACTTATACCTCTAAAGGAATACAAGAGATTATTCATAGTAACTTATGTGGAATAATTGACGTGCAATGCTATAAAGGAGATAAGTACATTATACTACTTGTTGATGAATTTCTTGGATGATAACAGTTATGTTTTTGAAACACAAATCTTATGTTTTTCAAATGTTTAAGTGGTACTTAACAAGAGTTGAGAAAGAAAAAAGTAAAATTCTAAAGTGTTTGAGATCTAAAAGAGGAGGACAATTCACATCATGTAAGGCCCCTTCCCTAGTATAGTATTAAAAAAACCTAAATGTTATGGGTATGATTAGGATTTAGGAAAAAAAAGGACATTAGATGATATGTTTTAGGTTCTTGTGAAGAGGGCATGAACTTTATATATAGTTATCGCTACATCTTATGAGAAAATGAGGGTAAGGAAGTTTTAATTTATATATTTCATGAGCGATAATTCACTTATCAATAATGAACTATGAGATGTTGCTTGAGTGCATATAGATTTTAGTTATTGCTAGGTTAAATAACCCATTTAGTTGCACTAGGTTGATGAGTTAAGACCCTATTGAATTAAGGTTCAAAATATCATAACCAAGTAAACTATGTCAATAGATTTATGGTATTCTATGATCTATTAGGGTAATGAATTATGTGAGGCCTCACCTGATCCGTCATAGTGTAGATGATATAATTGCATTTTGGTATTTTGATATACTCTCAAGACTATAGGGTTATGTTATTTTAATATTTGCATTATGATGATCCACACTTATGTCTACACATTAAGGCCTAAATGATATAATTAATGATTGTGTTCATGAACTAGATCTTTTCAATTGCTTTGATAAAGGCTGAATTTCTGAAGTGCTTGTGATTCAATGTTTATGAGGGAGTTCAATATTTGGATATTTGACATTATTCAAGATCTAGTAGGGAAATGGCTTACTTTATGTATTGATTCTGACACTTACAGTAGAATTATGCTTCTATGATATGCACTATGAACTTGATGGTCGAGCACATATAGACAAGATTAGATTGTAATATGATGCTTATGATGATCTATGATTAATGAGATATCCAGGAAAGTGTTAATTGGATTATGATGGCTTATGGTGTAGATAAATGTTCATTTGTTAATAATGATTTAATGTGGTATGCAGATAAATGTTAGTTCAATTATGATGGTTTATGATTTAATGAAGTATGCAGATAAATGTTAACTTGATAATGATGATTGAATGTGATACATAGAAAGATGTTGATTTGATTTTGATGGTTGGTGATATGTGAATCCTAACATTTTTTAATTTTGAATAATTTATCTGAAATGATTAGGAAAGGAAATTTATTTGAATTATGCTAATAGGATTATGTAACATATGAAATAATATGCATTCATGATATTTATTTATATAACCTCTTTGGACTACTGATGCTCGAGTTTAGTGTGCAGGAAGTGGAACCATGGAAATCTTTGGGCGAAACAAGTTCCAAACCTATGTAAACATAGTTTAACCAAAGCACATCTTTGGAAGATTCAAAAGCCTCATTGTGAAAGTGTTTTGTTTTGTAATGTAAATTTGTTAGCATGAGGAAATGTTTAATCATAATTTAGATGCATTAAGGACATGTCATGGTGGAGTGTAATGTATTTTTATGTGTCACTTGACACTTGTATTTGTCTATGTGTTGATGACATGTCACCTAGAGGGTTGGTCACAAGGTCACTTAATCTTGGTCCTTTCATTTTCTTCCAAATAATGTTTAAGTACACCCACTTGGGAGAGAGTGTTAGGATGGGTCAACATCATGTTGATTTTGGAATTCAAACTTGTGAGGGTTTTTATGGGGCCTAAAGGGATCCTAGAGTGTCTTCTTATTGAAAATAAGTTACCCATATGATAGTACATCAGGTTAGGGACCTAATTTTGACCATGTGAGTGCCTAGACAACCTGGGGGACCCCTTTACCCATGCATTCTTCCACCAATTCGAAAATGGACTTGTCACATGTGTTGCCTTCCATGTTCCCACTTAGTCAAAAATAGAAAAGTTAGAGGAGACAAGTCTGTAAGAGGAAGTGGCTTAGTGTTTTTTGCCAAAATAGTTAGTGAGAAGGCTTTATTAGAGGGTCTTGGACAAACTAGTGGGTTGTCACCCACTCTCCAATTTCAGAGACAATTAGGTTTGGAGGAAGAGAAAGGGAGCTCTACTACAACTATCATTACCTTAGCTTGGACCAAGGTTGGTGGTTTTCAACTATGCTTCATTTTTCTTTCTTCTTTCTCTTAGTATGGCAAATAAATTTGCAAGTGAGAAGGTTTTGTTGATGGAGTATGCATTGTGGGTTTGGTAGTTTGTTGTGTAAATGTGATTGTGTGGTGTGTTCATGAAGATTTCCTTTGGGTTTTGTTGCCTTCTTGATTTTCTTGTTTTATATGTGAGTGTTGAATGTGTTTATGGGTGTGAAGGCTTCACTCACCCTTGGGAGGGAAGAGAAGCCTTGGGTGAAGAGCATAAGTTTGGCTTGACATTGTAGTTGAGAAGAAAATTACCTCATGATGAGGATTGTTAATATCATGGAGTATGAGCTATATTATGGCCATGAATCTTGTTTTATTGGGAGGTACAAGGAGGTTTTGGTGAGTGAGGAGGAGATGATTGTTGAAGGCCTTGAGAGGCAAATATAATGGCAATATGTTGTTTATGTTTATGATGGCCTTGAGAGGAAAATTGCATTGGAAATATGTGATTTATGTTGTTAGAATTTCTCCTCTTTGAAGAGCCCACCTTCACCCAACATTTTATGATTCCAATGGTGAATCATTGTGCAAGCCATGGGAGGGTGTTGATTGTGTTTGTGTTGCATTTTCATGTAAGGTCTGATTAAGTACATGTGTAACCTATTTGGTTCTTGTTTCCCATGCTCCGTGGGTGGCTTCATAGAAGCCTAGGTTGGGAGGTGAGCCTCCATGGTTCCAAGTTTTGTGTTGTTTGCAGGTTTTGTGAAGATGCATGCCATGGAATATTAGGGTTTCACCCTAGTCAAAGTGAAGAATATCCAAATGTGAATAGGAGTCTCAATGTTCAAGTTTCTCATTGTTCATGTTCTCAATGATCATGTTGATCAATGTTCATGCTACTCATTGTTCATGTCTTTCAATGTTGATGTTCCTTATGCTTTTGAAAGGTCGCTTGTGTTGTCTCATTGTTATGGAAAAGGATTGTACTTGTTGTTACCACCAGTCACACCACGCCCATGCCTAGGACCCCCACTAATTTCTTTGGATTTTGCCAACTTTTTCCTTTTTCTGCAAAGGACAAGTAAGAAGGAGTTAGGAAATATTGTGTTAAAAATGAAATTCTTCATTCCATCAAAATCCCACTTTCCATAAAAGCGTTTGAGCATAGTTTTAAATAAATGAAGGAAAAGGATAAATCCTTCATTCCATGAAAAGCTTGATCTCGCTAAATGTGGAGAGAAATTTTAAGATAGCGAAGGATTGTTGGAAAAGGACAAAATCCTTCACTCCAAAGAAATCCCGCTTTCCATAAAAATAATATGAACTATCATCCGCATCCTACATGCTATCAAAGATACTCTTGCAGGCCACTCCATACAAATACCCTTAATGGGAAGAGATTGGACACATAGAGTTTGGTGGTGAAATCAAATTTTCACCTCATTATCTGTACTCAGCATCCTGGAGTGGCATCAAGTTTTCTCAATAGAAGGCACAAAAATATTGAAGGTCAACCAAGTACCGCGCATAGTAATTCATTAGTGGAGAGCTCGTAGATTAAACTCTTGAACGCTTTGAACATGATGCTTCCCCAATGCAATAAGATGGACATGCCAATTAAGTCTGTACTTGATGTTGTGTTATAGAAGCTCAATTCAATCATATCAAAATATGGAAGATACACATTGCCTATCTTCATTAGCAGTGTCTTTATTCAATATGTGTCTGCGCATTCATATGAAATACAAAGTATATCACACTAAATTGCTAGAGGTCGTATATAGCATCAGAACCTAAACCTCTACCTATAGTGGATAACTCAAATAGAGGGTGATAAATAGTTGTTAAAGATGTATATCCCTACATGGAGAGCTGCGAACCAACACAATGTATAAGCTTCAGTTTCAACCATGGATTGAAATAGTGTGCTAACCACCAGAATAACCTTGCTGAGTATCCCTCTCTATCTACTCGCACACTATGGTATTGTCTGATTTCATATGGGATGGGTGTTAATCTTCTTCAAATCAAAGTCCATTTTCTTGTTCTCACTGCTAGTTTCAAAAGAGATTGGATTATTGCATGAAGGCGTGGAAGCCGCAAAGTCTGAAGGCATGGAAGCCATAGATGAAGATTTGACGTGGAAATTCTAAAGCAAAGTGGTCTTCAATATTCATCTACATAGCATGGGTAATATATCTTATCGAGATTGATAGAGACAAAGTCTAAAGGAGTCACGAAATATTTTGAAAAGAAGAAAAATCTACCAGTTTAGAAAAATCCCGCTCTCTAAAATTCTAGACTGCAAGTCTGAAGGAGTCACAAAAAAGACAAATTCCTTCATTCCTTCAAAATTTTGCTTTCCATAAAAGTGACGGGCGCAGTTTTAAATTAGTGGAGGAAAAACATCAAATCTTTCATTCCATGAAAACCCCAACCTTGTAAATCATGAAGCGCAATTTTTGGATAATGAAGGAAATATTATCTAAAGATAAAAACAAAATTCTCTATTCTCGAAAAAGCCCACTGCCATAAATTGATTGGAGCACAAGAATTTGTTAACAAATCATGAAAAGCAAGAATATTGGAAAGTTTTGTGGAAAATCCAAAAATTTAGAGGAAAAGAATGAAATTTCTTATGAAGTGAAAATTGGATTCAGAGAAGAAAAGCGAAAAAATGATTTGCCTTCAAAATGTTTTTTTTTTTTTTTATTTACATTAAAAATTAAATATTGGTAAAACTAATATTTAATTTGATTTTTTTTTTGAATAAAAATCCAAAAAATAAAAATGGAGAAAAAGTTGCAAATGAATTTGATTTTTTCATTTAAATATGGAAATTAATTAAATATTGATTTTTTTAAATGATATTTAATTAATAAAAGTAAAAAAAAAAATCAAAATCGGTTAAGAAATACTTAGCTTCATCATGAAGTTAAGAGCATAAAAATAGCAACTTTTTTGAATCAAACAACAAAAAGTGACAAGTGGCATAAAAGATGGAAACTTTGATGGTCAAGCAAAGCAACTGCCTAATTTTAGTCTGCAGCTTTAAAGGCATCTTTTTGAAGAATGATTTATATAAGATATCTTCACATTCATTCAGACTCACATAGAAATTTGAAGAGCAAATCAAGAATAGGAGTAAGATTTGAGGAGTTCAAGGAAGTGGATTTTTTGGGAAATTTTTTGAAATTGTTGAGGAATTTTCCAAAATTCGCGATAAAGGATTTTGAATCTTATCATAAAGGAATTTTCTTTGCAGTGAGTTGTGAAATTTCATATATTTCACGAAAGTGTTGAAAAGTCAATCTTGAAAGGAGTATGGAAATTTTGGAGAAAATCCAAAATATTTGTCTTATGGACAAGTCATATCTATTATTTTCAATACTTTCCTTGTATAGTCTTATGTATGTACATTTTCTATTTTGAAGGAAAGAAAAATGGTAGAGCCCAAGGGAACAGGAGAAACACAAGGACAACTGATAAGGAATGAAAGGAGAGAATTCTATCTTGAATCCAAAATTGTGTCAAAGTGGGAAAAAGTTGGAGATACAAGTCTTGGCGGCCTTGATTTGAAGGATTTTAACTAGAGAATGATTGGATATAATGACTATCACCCAACACACTTGGCTACAAAAATTGTGAGTAGTGGAATTTTTGCTCCAACTAGTTTCCCTCCTTCTTTTCAACATCTAGAGTTAATTGTGGAATGTACCAAGAACTAAAGTCCTAGAGATAGAACCATCCAAGATTCTGAATGAAATATTCTGGCAGATTTTTCTTCGGCATCCATTTCTGAAGCATTAGGAATTCCTTCAAATCAAAGGATGGTCACAAAAACACAAGAGCAAGCACTGAGAATCTACACGTCTAGAATAATTTTTTGTGAAGAAATAATCAACAAAAAATGGTTCAAAAAGAATAGACTGCATCATTTCAAGGTTCCTAAAGAAATAGTATGGCTTGACTTGTAGAGGGAATATAGTGATATGGTCATGATGTTGAGTCACATATTTGGTATGGCTTATTCTTATAGCTTTGAATCTTGGATGTGGTATTTTATTGAGCAGGTAATGGAGGAAGGCGACAGAATAGATTGGGATGGGCTCATAAGTGATAACCTAAATGAGCAGTTGATGAATCTAGAGCATACAAGGAGATTTTACATGAGCTCCTATGTCATCTACATGCTAGCATAGAGGACAAATTATGATGGACTATGATGCAAAGGACCAATTAAAAGTGGAGGCCAACACCTCAAAGTCCATGAATGTTACCCGCAATTGCATTTGTATTCAAAGGATGATTACATGAGGGTTAATGATATATTTTCCATGCACATAGTAAGAACATTACAAAAGAGGCCACATATAAGAATGTCAATGGGTGCAATGAAGTTGGTCGAGGAATATGGCACCTGGTTCATTCAGTTTCCTACCTTTTCATACATCTGAGTTCAAGGATTCTCCATGGAGCCATACAAACTTCCCAGGTATCCAACGGATAAGATGGTCTTGTTAGAGCTTACTTGAAAACTTACTACCTATACAAATATTTAGAAAGGGAAGAAGAAGTTAGGATTGCAGTTTCCAATTTTCATAGGAGAAGGGAAAATTGAGGTATGCCCATGTCTAAAAGCTGCAAAGAAATCATCAAATGAGCTCAACTTCTTTCGCCTTCTACTTTATCGAAAGAGGAATGATTTTGATCCTTACAACAAGATCTCATCAGCAAAAAGAACAAAGTACCAACACAAGGTTCACCTTGAAGACTTTTGCGCAAATGTAGCAGATGAGAATGAGATTAGAAAAAGGTTGCATTCAAGACTACCATTGAACATTATTAGAACATGCAACATATTCAAGGTTCCTGATTAAATGGAGGAGGACCCAAACATGATGCAAAAAGGATTCAATCCATAAATGACAGCTCAACAATTTTATTGGATGAAGAAAGAAATTACAGATCTTGAAGCCCTTTCAAAACCTGTCTTAGATTTTACAATGTGGTGGATCGAGCGTAAGATTGAAAAATTAGTTGCACTAGCTAATGGATTCACATATAGGTTGCTTGGCCATAGACCACTTAAGGATGAAAGATCGAGAAAAATATCTAAAGGGACTGTTGATGAAAAGGGAACTCCATCTAAAGATGTAAGAACCAAGAAAGGGAAGGAGGTACCTTGAGAAAAGCATCCTAGGATTGAGGAAGTCATCCAGGAACCTCAAAATAAGAAGCAAAAACATGGAGATGATCCCTCTTCTCTGAGTCGAACTCCAAGTGTCCAAGAGATAGAAAATTTTGAAAGGTAGGATGTAGGGACAAGTATAAGGAGATTTGAGCAAGAAGAGAATTTGGATAGGCCAATTCATGATAGGTTGAGTATAAATGCTTATACAAAGTCCATGCAGGAAAGAGGGAGAGATCAAGATATGGCTCAGAGGAAAGTCTAGCTATGATCTTGAAGCATGAAATGATTAATGATGGAGATGGTCCACTAGATGAAGAAACTCTAGGAGTAGCAATACATCTTCCAAGTGCTGAAGCCATACTTCCTGAGGTTACAATGGATAGTCAAGGAGGTGAAAAGGAGATTGACATTTGAGTGGTCCAAAGGAAAGAACAATTGGTAATTTTGGGGGACCAAAGTATACCCATTTTGGAATGGTTGAGGCAATGAATTCAATTGTGTTAACTAAGGGAGGTTGATCTAGCAATTGAATTATAGGAAATTTTTGACCAATCAAACCAATCACAAGAACAAAGGAAAGCAAAAAGATATACTAAATTCATCACAGGAGCATCAGGATCTAGAATCTTCCAGATTGTGACTCTCATAGTTGACAAAGGGAAAAATTAGATTGCTCCAGATGAATATCATGTTGCAGAAGTAAATCTTGGTTGGTCTTCCTGAGAGAAAATATGTGAAGAATTTGATTACTCCACATAGCCTTTGAAGGATAGGCTGAAGAAAGTAGAAGAAGGGTATGAAAAGAACAAAAGAGAAATTCAGGCCTTATGTTAGTACATCAATAACTTACCTCATCCAGTAAGAGAGGAAGGTCCATCATTTGTCCCTCCAATAGGTGTTTCCAATGAAGTGGTAGGAGATATTAATAGATTCAAATGGATTGCTTAGGGTGCAAAGATTTGGATTAAAGGAACTCAGGAGGTAGCCTTCAAACATGCAAAAGAATTAGTGCAAGTGCACAATAGGGCATTGGCTACAGTATCTAGGATCTAGTGCATGGAGGAGTCATGGGTGGATAAGCATATTTACCAAGAAGAGGTGATTACCGACATTCAGAGTTTGATGGATACCCCAAAGCAAGAATTTATTGATGGTCAAGTTGTTAGTGAGGGGGATGTCTATGATTTTATTCGATGGTATAGTGTAGTGATATGGCTAAGGAAATGTTTGAGAGCTTTACCAGGGAATCTAGTCAATGGAAAAAGATTGTTGATAACATCAAGCAAGGAATATCAAATGTAGTTGCATCCTTGTTATCACAAAGATTGGAGGAAGAAGAAATGAGAACTGATAATTTGAAAGTCAAGTTAGAGGAATTCTTTTAGCTAAATGTATATGTAAGAGACGATTTTGAGAACTTCTCCATCTTCTCAAATACAATGCACACTATTAAGGACTTACTACCAGATTGGGATGAAAGCTTTGGAAAAGCAGAAAGAGCAATTGTATTTCTAGAATTCAAGCAAGAGTCTACACCAAGCATCAGTACAGAGGAGTTGGAAACAGTGTTAGATCGATTTTGATCTTTTAGGCAAAGAAATCAAGGATAGATGCATTAAATGCATAGTGGGTGTGCATAGGGATCATTTATTACAGTCCACTCCTTCTGAAACGAGCATGCATAGTGGGAATTTAATACCCACTATAGTAGTGGATTCCTTGTGGCATTAATGTAGATTCCTTTCCATTGACCTAACCCTAATTAGGGCTAATGTGGCATATGATCTTTGCCATCGATTATTGTGATCATCTAGGCCACCTATTGTAATCAATGGCCTATATAAAGACCTCATTTCTCATTTGTAAGGGAGACTTTTATGAGATTGTTTCTATGAGCTATAGAGATAATAAAGTTTTCATTGGAGTTTGGTGAATACTTGATGTGTCTTAGTGCTTGCTTGTTCTCCTAAATTTCTTCAAGTAGATTAAGTTTAGCATAGTCAATGTATGGTGATTACAATGGAGAACATGATGATGTATTGATGAATTCCTTTGGTTCATACTTTTGACATTTTAGTGATTCTAATTCATTGTGTAAAGTTAGCCTAAACCCCTTTCATACATATGCTCAACTTCTATCATTTGTGTACATTGTTCTTTATGATGGTGTATGTGGTGATATGAAAATCTTTGGCATAACCCTTGAAGATTGCACTAGTTAATGCTTAGTTGTAGTATAACTTGGCAAAGAAAAATTCAGTAAATTGAGGAATTTGTCCACTAGAATACTATTTGTTGTTATCACTACCCTTAGGATTAGAATAGAATTCCTGAACCCCATCCTATTGAATTTTTGCATATTCTGTGAAAAATCCAAAAAAAACTGCTTCATTCCAAAACCTTAAGATAACTCCCACATCTACTATGACTTGAAATGAATATGAACTAACACGTAAGGCCCCCTTGTGATCATCAAAAAATCACATCAACCACCGATCTTATCCACAGTCAAGACTGGGCATTAAAGGAACCTAGAAGTCATTGTATGATCTTCTAACAATCTTAGCATACACAAGACTTTATTAAAAAGAGGATAAGATATTTCGGTATTTTGTTCTACTTTTTGGTGAGTCATAAAACACACATCAATAGAAACTGGTGCTAGAAGGAGGGCCTTGACTAAAAGATTTCATACCAGTTTCACATAGTGGAGAACATTAATTCATCCTTGCCTGAGGTGCATTGAAGATCCTTGAGATTCACCCAGGGAGCACACGAATTACAAGAGTTGAGTTTTGATTCAAAGCCTAGGCAAGGAAATAAAGAAGCATCTACAAGCCAAAATTCACCAAGTGTAGCTGATCTCACAAGGATATTCCAAACTCCACAACCTTGACATCAAGCACAAAGATCAATCCAAGGAGGAGTTCCACCAAGTGCTACACAAATTCAACAGTGATTTGTCCAAATACCTATCAGGGATTGTTTTAGTGGCTATTATTCACCAATTGGCTAATATGTCCCAATTGGGCTATTGAAATTGGCCAAAAAGAACACCGTATACTAGTTGACCGGTTTGTCCAAATTTTATAAAATACTCATATTGTGGTTGGAACATTCGCCACTATTATTACGTAATTTTAGTTTGGTAGTCGAGTTCTTCGCCCATATTTCTCTTTAATGTTTACTCTTATTCACCATAGAATTAATTGAGTGTCTCTTTTGATGATCATCATTCGCCAAATTCCCATTTTCCTATGTGAATTTTTTTTTAATGAGTGACACTGTACTCCACAAAAAACTTACCTTGATACGTGTCAACATTTCGGTGACTACCTTGACAATTCTTCTTCCTTCAAGAACTATTGGCCGAAATTAAACCTCAACCATTGATCTTGGATCATCAGATGGTCTGAGTTCTCAAATAATACATTTAACATAATTACATTTCAAAACATAATTCACCATCAATATTAATAATTTTATTAAAAACAAAAATTATAATAGCCATTATTTTATAAAAATTGTCTAAACTATTAAAAAATTTGCCACCAAATATGCATCGATTGACCCATAATTTGCCAACACTATTAATTTTTTTTCACCCAAATGACATGTGATTCACCACAATTTTATAAGTTTTGGGAGGGGGAGGGGGGGGGGGGGGGGGGGGGGGGTTCCTTAAAGTTATCTCTAATACCTATACAAGTTGTTTCACCTACAACTATCCAACAACAAGTTCCAACAATGGCCTAGCAATGGTGTCTACAGAATGCATCACCCCTTGCAACGTTTGCCGCATACAATAATATGCCAAAGAATCCTGAACACTTTTTTTCTAAATTCTTTGTGAATGATGTGAACCACACTTCTGATGAACACATTAAAATTTTTGAGGATGTCCTCGAGAATAGAAATGTGCAAGATGAGGATGTTGCATGTGGACTATTCCCTTATTCATTAGGTGAGGAAGCATTTTACTAGTATATCAACCTACCTTCAAATTCAATACAAACTTGGCAACAATTGAAGGATGCATTCCTCTAGAAGTTCAGATTGCCTATCACCCCTATAGAATTATATGGTTAGTTTATCAAGATAAGGAGACAAGAACATCAATCAATTGGTGCTTTCAATAACCAATTTCAAAGGGCTTATTCAATATTGTGTGATCCATATCGCATAGGAGATGATCCAACACGACCTATCTACTATGCAGCCCTAGACTATTTCACATCTATGTTTGTTCAAAAAACTCATCCAGCTCCTACAAGTTTGATCCAAGCATATGCTGAGGTAGAGAAAGTTAGTATACAATCATCGGCAACTACGAATGGAGCACCTAGCTATTTTGGAAATGCAAATGCCTTGAGACCAGGAGCTTTGAATTATGCTCTGACTATCAATCTAGTTCTTGCCACTCTGAGCCAGTTGGTGTTTCACCCTAGAGCACTCAAGAGGAAAAAGATGAGATGAGAGATTTGATTGAACAAGTGAAAAAGTTGTCCACTAAGGTCACTTACCTTAGAAATGAAAATAATCAGTTGCAAAATGCACAAAGGAATTATCAGTCATATCAAGGTAGCAACTGAGGTTATGAAGGGAATACCCCTCTACATCATGATAGTAATCAAGGACAGAATCAAGGATTCAATGAAGATAATCAAGGATATCATAATAATAACCAAGCTCATCAAAGAAGATCATGGAAAACTAATCCAAATAATGGGGGCGTACCATCACCATTGGATAATCCTCAATCTAAGAATTGCCCAGCAGATAAAGTTTTCTTAGTAGAAGCTGCACTATCTGGATGGTGTAGATTACATTAGACTAGTCAACATTCTGAATTACAGTGTCATGAATTTCAAAGACCAGTAGATATTTTCAAGGGAGAAGTGAGGAACACTACCACATTTGAGAATCCTCCTCCTACAGGATATGAGATGGTACCCTCACTAAGATATGACCAAGCATTGGCTTTTGATGATTTTAAGTTTCCTCTTGATTCTCAGGATTACATGCCAATACAAGCTAATAAAAAATTCCCACCAGCTTCAGCAAATGGTCCTATAGAGATGCCATGTTATCAAGTCCCACCAGAAAATCAACCTCCACCAGTACCCTCGAATGAATCACTACATAAGAATGGATTTTTATTCACTCCTCTATATAATAGTGTCTTGGTGGAAGGGACAAGTGAAGTGCAATCTTATCAAAAAACATCTGGTAATACTCCAATAAAGACATATCAGAGGAATTATAGGAACCATGAGCAATTAACATCATTAGTTCCTCCAAATAACTTTTCAACTCCCCCGCATCCAAATGCAAAAAATAATCGTGAGCCTCTTAGAGACTCCCCTGAGTATCGACAACTCATGAGCTCTCAAGGAGATAGAGGCCAATCTCCCATGACAAATTCTTCACAAAGTGATAAAGAAAAGAATAATCTTCAATCCTCTGCTCAACAAGGAGAACAAAGGAAATGTGAAAATCTAGGAAAAAGACAGAAAGGAAGTCCTTCTAGAAAGGAATTGAAGAGGTTGAGTTCTTATGTATTAGAGGAATTCAAGAAAATTAAACTGAGTCTTCCACTATATGAATTGATGAAAATTTCAGAAATTAGAGATACATTATTCAAGAGCTTCAATGACACCCCCATGAAGATTGTTTCTCAAAATGTATCACATCCTCCAAGAGGGGTATCCAATGTCCAACAATAAAATTTTTCACAAAACACCAACATTGCAAATGATGTACCACCATATGCATCTAAGCTTACTCAGAATCCTTCAAGTTTCATTGGAATGGTGAAAAACTCTAAGGACAATTAGAAGGTTACATGAAATGGACAAATATCTTGAAAATATCCACCACTGGAAATAATCAGAGATAATTCTCCTACAGTAGAGAATTCCATGACAACTGAGAATGGGATAAATTCTATACTTAACAATGAGACATTTGATTCAAAAGGACAGAAGCCAATGGTTTTTTATCAAGGGAAGGAGGAACCTGCACCTTTCCTATTATCTGTTAGAATTTTTGAAAAATGTTACATAATTGTTTAATTGACTCTGGTGCATCAAGTAATGAAATGCCTTTGGACATATGTAGAAAGTTGGGATTGATTCCACTTCAGACTAACAAGAAGGTTACACAATTGGATATAACTAAAGTCCCAGTCATGGGAGAGTTGAATAATATTCACATGCAATTAGCCTCTGATCCACGTGTTCAAAGTTGTATTGACATATTTGTTGTGGATATTCTTGAAGGGTATGCCATGCTTCTTAGTAGAGAGTGGGCAAGGAAATTGAATGGTTATATTGCAATAGACTTTTCACACATGTGGCTCCCATGGAAGGGAATTCCTAATCAGATAAGGATAGATAGCACTACAAGGCTCCGGTTGTTGATCACTGAGTATGGTGAACATAATGAGATTTTATTTATGGAAACCACTTTGGGATCATATATACCCAAAACTAGATAGGTTTTAATGTTGCAAGGTTACAATTAAGAGGGATATCCTGATGTGACTCCAAATTTCACTAAGGTACTAGTTATGGATGATTCAGAACCATCACTGAATGAAGGAATGTTTGAAAATTTTAGGAATTTTGTCCTATAAAGCATTAAATAGGAAGTTGAACTAGGAAAAGATGCATCCATTCAAAATCTGTTGTTACCCAACTGGTGTAGAATACATGATGCTTTTCATTCTAAGATATCATGCACCATGTGCAAAGAAGAAATTGTACAAGTTTCCAAAATGGTTCCATAAGCATGGATTGTAGTAAATGTGGTCAAAATTATCTCACCCTATATGAAAATTTTAGACCCACAGCAGGAAAGAATTTGAGAGGGTGAAATAGGACAAGAAGAACATCAAAAAGAATCCAAGGATTCAAAGATAAAATCACCCATGGAATATGAAAATGATGAAGTATGGACTCTATCCTTTGATGGATCCAAATCAAAGAAAGGTAGTGGAGTTAGTGTCGAACTCATCAGCCCAATTGGAGAAACATATTTTGCAATACATAGGTTGCAGTTCCCTTGTAATAATAATGTGGCTGAGTATGAATCATTGGTCATTGGATTGCTCCTCGCTATCCAAAAGGGTACCAAAATCCTACATTTATGTGGAGATTTAGACATAGTCATTGGACAAGTATGCAAGAAATATACATGCCATGATGAAAGATTGGGTCGATATTGCAATAGAGTTTGGGATCTAATTGAAAGCTTTGATGCTTTCAATATTAAAAGGATAAGTCAAACAAGCAATCCAGTAGAAAACTCTTTGGCTCAATCTGCAAGTTCATTAGAACCATTAGCCATGGATTTTGTGAAGAAATTTATAGTTGAGCTGACTTTAGTACCATCAATTCCTAAAAACATCACAAATTTTCAAGTGTTTGAAGATGACAAGCATATTCTTGATTTTCTGACAAGCTCGAGGGTATTTGAAGCACAAGTCATAGATGAAGGAGAACAACAACAGGCTCAATTTGAAATCGATGAGATTATGAATTTAAGGAAAAATACCATTCCAAAAGGAATGATTGAACTAGAGACAGTTTTTGACGTAGACAACTGAGTTCCCTTAAGTACCAAAGTACTGAAGGAGGGGAATGTGAAAAGGTGAACTTGGGAATGAGAGAAAATGTCAAGAATGTATTTATTGGGAAAGTTTGTACCCCCACAAAAAAGGAGGAAATATTGAAGCTTATGAAGGAATTCCATGACGTGAATGCTTGGGGATAGGAAGATTTGAAGACATATGATACGTCTCTCATTACACATACTATTCCATTAAAGCCAAATAGTAAACCATTTAGACAAAGGTGGAGACCAATAAATCAATTGTTAGAACCACTAATACATCAAGAAGTGAAGAAGTTATTGTCAACAAGGATTATATTCCCAGTTTGACACTCAATGTGGGTCACCAACTGTGTACCTATTAGAAAGAAGAATGGAGAGATAAGGTTGTGCGTGGACTTTAGAAATAATAGAGCTTCTGATGGGGACACAACCCAACAATAGAATAGACACAATAGAAAGGGGGAATTATATTAACTGAGAAAATATGCTAGTACAAACAGTGCAGAGAAAATAAACTCCAAAACATGCCCTACGGGCTTACAATAGCATAAATCTGGAGAATATTTCTCCTTTTAGCACCTCCTCTCAAGCTCCAATCCGAACTTCCTTTTACAATGCCAGAAATCTCCTTAAATAGACCCCGGAGGGTTTAGGACTAGGAGTACATTCTAGAAAGTGCTAGTAGGCATCCACCGACAAAATGGAAGGTTCCAGAAGCTGCGTTAGAAGTCGGTGCAAATCTAGAAGAATCCAGAAATGGTAGCCGAACTTTCGGGAGGCATAACTTTTGAACCGTAGCTCCGATTGACGAACCGTTTACATTTTTCGAAAGCTCTTGAACTGCTCTATAGCCCTATGGACCAGCTTCACTCGTTCCCCATTTTTTGACCCTTTTTGAGGTCATTTAATGCCCCAAACCTGACTTTGAAGCATTCTTAGGAGGTCTCCAAAACCCAAAAAACTATAATAACTTTCAAACCGTGGGGCCTTTTGACCTGATTCTTTTTCTGGAATGCTCTAAATCTCAATTACATTCATCTGGCCAAGTCGCACATTCTAGGTCACCAAAACGATGGTCAAATTGCATGCTCCTATTTTTTCGAAACTATGAGAGTTGGAACCTTTATTTGAGCCAAATGGGTATCCAAAAATGTAAAGACATAAAACAAAAACTTAGTCTAAGTACATTTTTTTGGGTGACACAGGATTGCCCTTATACCTCTGGATGCTCCTGCATCAGACACCCAGGGTAGATTGAAAAGTGACCCTGTCACTTTATGGATTGTAGAGGAAATCCCAAATGGGAAACCTCAGCTGCTGAAATCCAAGTTAAGTCTTCGATCGGTCGTCCTTTCCATTTGACCAAATACTCTTCATACTGCCTGTTTCTGGTACTCCTACCCACACGATGATCTAGAATGTCTTCTATCTCCTCCTTCTTAGAAGCAGGAATTGGGCATGGCTCTAAAACCAGCTCCTCATCTGCACCATCATCATGATACTCTGTTAAATCTGCAATGTTGAAAGTGGGAGAAATGTGAATACCATCTGGCAGCTCCACCTCATATGCATTTCCTGAGTTATGTTTCTTCAAAATTTTGCAAGGGCCAAATTTCTTCATTTTCAGCTTGTTGTAAGTACCAACTGGAAATCTTTCTTTTCGTAAGTGCACCATGACTAGATCCCCTACTTGGAATTCCTTATGTCTTCTCCTTGCATCAGCCCTAGCTTTATACTCTTGATTCATCTTGATAATGTGTGCTTGAACCTCCTCATGTAGACGCTTGATGTGTTCAGCAAATTCCTCAGCTTTAGCACTTGTTCTCTCCCCTTGTTCTATCTTCCTCAATTCTGGTGCAGTCCTTGGGCTATTTCCATATACAATTTGAAATGGTGATTTTCCAGTACTCCTATTTACAGAGTTATTATAAGCAAACTCTGCCTGTGGTAGAATCAAATCCCATCCCTTGGGCTTATCTCCAACTAAACATCTCAGCAAATTGCCCAGACTTCTATTTACCACTTCTGTTTGGCCATCAGTCTGTGGGTGATGTGTGGAACTAAATTTCAACTCTGTTCTCAACTTCTTCCACAATGTCCTCCAGAAATACCCCACAAATTTAGTATCTCGGTCAGAAACTATACTCCTTGGAAGACTATGTAGTCTTACCACCTCTTTGAAAAACAAGTCTACAATATGGACAGCATCATGAGTTTTGTGGCATGGAATGAAATGTGTCATTTTGGAGAACCTATCAACCACCACGAATACTGAGTCATTACCCCTTTGTGTCCTTGGCAATCCAAGAACAAAATCAATACTTATGTCCTCCCATGGCCTTGATGGAACAGGCAATGGCTGATATAGGCAAGTATTTTGACTAAACCCCTTGGCAACTTGACAAACCTGGCAACTCTGTACAAACTTCTTTACATCCTGTGTAATTTGAGGCCAAAAATAATGTTCTCTAAGAATGGAAATGGTCTTATCCCAACCAAAATGTCCTGCCATCCCTCCACTGTGTTTCTCCTAAATTAGATTTTCCCTCATGGAACTCCTTGAAATGCACAATTGACTACCTTTGAACAACATGCCATCCTAAATCAAATAGTCTAACAACTTGATTCTATCTACAACAACAAGTTCTTTACAAGCTTTCCATGCTTTAGCAAAATCAGGATCCTCGGGGTACAAACTCTTGAGTTCATCAAACCCGACTACTTCAACCTACATTGTTGTAAGCAACAACTATCTCCTACTTAATGCATCTGCAACCTTGTTAGATTTTCCACTTGTATGCTTCAACACAAATGTATAACTCTACAAGAATTCTACCCACTTCATATGCCTCTGATTCAATTTACCTTGGCTATTTAGGTACTGTAATGCCTGATGATCAGTATACAAAACAAATTCTTTTGGCAATAAATAATGCCTCCATTTCTTTAAGGCCTGAACTATTGCATAGAACTCTTGATCATAAACAGAATACTTCTTCTTTGCATCATTCAATTTTTCACTAAAATATGCAATAGGCTTACCTTCTTGGCTTAATAGAGCCCCAATAGTGCTACCACTAGCATCACAATCCACCTGGAATACTTTTCTAAAATCTGGAAGTGCCAACACAGGCTGTTCAGTCACCTTCTTCTTCAGCAATTCAAAACTTCTCACAACTGTTGCAGTCCATTTGAACTCTTTTCTATCCCCTCTTATTGTATCAGTTAGAGGTGCACATATGCCACTAAAATTCTTAATAAACTTCCTGTAAAAACTAACCAGACCATGAAATGATCTTACCTCAGTAGCAGACCTTGGAGTAGGCCATTCCAAGATGGCTTTTACCTTCTTTGGATCCATTTTGAGACCTTCAGGTGATAGAACAAATCCCAAATAGACTAACTCCCTTTTGGCAAAGACACACTTCTTTAGATTAATTAACAATTTCTCTTCCCTTAGCCTTTCAAGGACACTACGAATATGCAGTAAATGTTCTTCCAAAGTCTTGCTGAAAATTAAGATATCATTAAAATAGACAATAAAAAATTTTCCCAAGAACTTCTTAAGTACCTCATTCATGAGCCGCATGAAGGTGCTTGGGGCGTTCGTCAATCCAAAGGGCATGACTAACCACTCATAAAGACCCTCCTTGGTCTTGAAGGTTGTTTTCCACTCATCTCCTTCTCGAATCCATATTTGATGATAGCCACTCTTCAGATCTATCTTTGTGAAGTACTGAGCTCCACTCAAGTAGTCCATAAGATCATCCATCCTTGGTAAAGGAAATCGGTACTTGATGGTTATCCTATTTATAGCTCAAGAATCTGTACACATCCTCCACTCTCCATCCTTCTTTGGTGCAAGTACTGCAGGAAATGCACATGGACTCAGGCTCTCTTAAATCAAGCCCTTCCTCAACAGCTCCTAAACCTGTCTATTTAGCTCATCTGTTTCAGTAGGAGTCATTCTGTGAGCAACCTTGTTAGGCAAACTATCTCCCGGAATCAGATCTATCTGATGACTGATTTGCCTTACTGGTGGCAATCCATCTGGAACATTATCAGAGATAATATCTCCAAATTCTCCTAGTAAATCTGAAACTTCAAATGGTATTTCACTACTACCTTCTTTATCTTTCCTAGGAATCAAAGCATAGCACATACGCTGATGTTTCATGCCATCTAAAAACTTCCTTCCATCAACAAGACAAATCCTAGCACTGCTATATACCTTTTCACCTTCCTTTTTCATGGGCTTCAATTTGTGGCAAACTCCATCCTTTGTCAGAGAGTATGTGTTTGCATGTCCATCATGTATTGCATGTCTGTCAAACTACCATGGTCTACCCAACAATAGATGGAAAACATCCATCGAAATAACATCACAGAGAACTTCATCATGGTAACTCCCAATTTTGAATTTTACCAAACATTGTTCACTTACTAGGACCTTATGATCATCTTTTACCCAAGAAATCCGATAGGGCTGGGGATGTTTCTCCCTCTTGAGCTTCAGCTTAGAGACCATCTTTTTCGATACCAAGTTATCAGTGCTACCACCATCAATGATCACATCACAACATTTATCCTCACACTTGCATCTGGTACAGAACAAACTCCTCCGTTGTCCTAGTTCATTTTCACCACTTAGTAGGACTCTTTCATTTACCAAGGTCTCTCCTCTTTTTGCATCCTCTGAATGTGATGATTGTGCATCCTCATCCACATGAGCAACCCTAGCTTGGCCCTCAGCTCTCCTATATGTCCTTCCTTGTCATTGAGGGCATTCAAAGGCACGATGACCTTCTTCATTGCAATGGAAACAGGTACCACGAAAGCCTCCTCTTCCTTGTCCACGTCCTCTACCTCTTCCTCTTTGATTTCCAAAATCTTGATCACAGGAGCGGTTGAAACCCTCATTCCTCTGGTTCCTGCTAGTACCCTCATCTTCATTTTTCTTTTGAGTTTCATTGCGACCTCCAGATGATCTTTCGCTTCCCCTTCCTCCTTGACTGTGCCCTCTTTGTCTTCCTTCAAACCTTTTACTCATCTTCTCTTCAACTCATAGGGCAAACTGGTTTTGCTTCTTCAACGCTGGTCATTCTTACCAGACTTAATTCCTCCTGGATGCTAGGTCGTAACCCACTGATTTAATGAGCAACCTTCTCCTTATTTGCTTCTGCATGACCTGCTCTAATCAAGAGTCGGTAAAACTCCTCTGTATATTCTTGGACTGATCTTCCTGCTTGCTTTAACCCATGCATCTTCTTAAACAGATCAAGCTTGTAGTCCACAGGAATGAACTGCTTCTTCAATTTGTCCACCATGCGATCCCATCTTGTGATCTTCTCCTTTCCTCTTCTAAGTCTTTCCAATTGAACCTCTTGCCACCAGATTTTGGCATGGCCTTTTAGTTTGGCCTTTGCAAACTTAACCCTATCTGGGTCCCTTATATCCTCATACTCAAAGTATTCTTCCAGTTCATTAATCCAGTCAATCAACTCATCTGGTTTCAAATTTCCTGAAAATATACCCACTTCAATCATAGGTCTTTTCCCAAACCTAGTAATGGCCCTAAAAAGCCCTTCCTCTACAGGATTCAGAACTTCCCCGTCAACTTCCATTACTTCCTCTTCATTGTCATCCTCACTATTGTCATCTGCGGCAATATTTGCTCCTCTACGAAGCTCCTCTTGCAATGCTTGTACCTGTCTCTGGAGAGCTCTAACCTCCTTAGGATCAATAGCTCTGGCCCTTCCACCATGCTCTCTTCATGGAGGCATCTTCTAACTCGAACCCACAACCACACAGTCCTGGTGCAAACTGCCTCACAGTCGGCGCTCTGTCTACACACTCAGGAAAACTCGCTCTGATACCACTTGATGGGGACACAACCCAACAATAGAATAGAAACAATAGAAAGGGGGAATTATATTAACTGAGAAAATATGCTAGTAAAAATAGTGCAGAGAAAATAAACTCCAAAACATGCCCTACGGGCTTACAATAGCATAAATCTGGAGAATATTTCTCCTTTTAGCACCTCCTCTCAAGCTCCAATCCGAACTGCCTTTTACAATGCCAAAAATCTCCTTAAATAGACCTCGGAGGGTTTAGGACTAGGAGTACATACTAGAAAGTTCTAGTAGGCATCCAACGACAAAATAGAAGGTTCTAGAAGTTGCGTTAGAAGTCGGTGCAAATCTAGAAGAATCCAGAAACGGTAGCCGAACTTTCGAGAGGCATAACTTTTGAACCGTAGCTCCGATTGACGAACCGTTTACATTTTCGGAAAGCTCTCAAAGCGTTCTATAGCCCTATTGAAAAGCTTCACTTGTCCCCCATTTTTTGGCCCTTTTCAAGGTCATTTAATGCCCCAAACCTGGCTTTGAAGCATTCTTAGGAGGTCTCCAAAACCCGAAAAACTGTAATAACTTTCAAACCGTGGGGCCTTTTGACCTTATTCTTTTTTTGGAATGCTCTAAATCTCAATTACATTCATCTGGCCAAGTCGTACCTTTTAGGTCACCAAAATGATGGTCAAATTGCATGCTCCTATTTTTTCAGGATTTTCAAATGCACTGATAGTTGAACTATGAGAGTTGGAACCTTTATTTGAGCCAAATGGGTATCCAAAAATGTAAAGACATAAAACAAAAACTAAGTCTAAGTACATTTTTTTGGGTGACATAGGATTGCCCTTATACCTCTAGATGCTCCTGCATCAGCTTCAAAGAAGGATAATTAAACAGTGCCATCATTAGATGAAGTGATACAAGTTTTTAATAGTTCTCAAATGATGTCATTTTTAGATGGTTATTTTGGATATAACCAAGTGATTGTAGAAGAAGAAGATAGGCTAAAGACAACATTCACAACAAAATGGGGTGCATTTGCTTATAGAAGAATGCCTTTTGGTTTGATCAATGTAGGAGCCACTTTTCAAAGGGCCATGGACTATGCTTTTAGAGACTTGGTAAATAAGTGCATCATCATTTACATGGATGATCTCACAGTATTCTCTCAATGCAGGGAAGATCACATTAATGATATGAGGAGAATCTTCCAAAGATGTAGAAGATATGGGATTTCCTTGAATCCAAAGAAATGCATGTTTGCTGTCACTTAAGGAAAATTGTTAGGACATGTAATATCAGAAAGAGGAATCTCAATTGATCCTAAGCACACTGAAGCAATATCAAAGATAGGAACAGTGAAGACTTTGTTAATGCAAAATGAGTTGGGAGAAAGAAGAGGAAAGTGGATGGCAATCATTCAAGAATATGACATGGAGATACAACCAATGAAGTTGGTACGAGGACAAGCTCTAGCTCAAACCCTATCCACAACTAGTCCTGGGTTAGTACAACAAGTATATGTGTTAGAAGAAGTATCCCTGGATGAGTGGTATGATGATATTGTTCATTATTTTTTGAACCATAAGTCTCCATCACACTTGAACTCTATTCAAAAGCATTCATTGAGAATGAAGAGTCAAAATTTTATGCTTCAAGGATCTATGCTATATAGAAAGAATCATGATGGGGTTTATTTGAGATGTGTTGGAAAGGAAGAGGCTGGACACATCATTGAGCATTTTCATAGTAAATATGGAACCAATCATGGAAGTGGTTTGGCTTTGGCTCATTAAATATCAAGAGCACTGTATTATTGGCCCACCTTGTTTAAAGACACTTATGAACATGTGAAGACTTGTCACATGTGTCAGATAGCTACAACAGGTGAAAGAAATCTTGCTATGCCACTACAACCTGTTATTGAAGTAAAACCATTCACAAAATGGGGGTTAGATTTCATCAGTCCCATCAATCCACCACCATCAGGACACCACCAGTATATCCTAACTACTACAGACTATTGCACCAGATGTACTGAGGCTCAATCGCTAAAAAATTGCACAACAAAGGTTGTTATCAAATTTCTTGAAGAAAATATCATTACCAGGTTTGGATGTCCCCATGCATTTTTTTGTGATAATGGGCCAGCATTTAGATCCTTGAAGTTCTCAAACTGGACATTTGACTATGGGATCACACTAAACTTTTCATCAAACCACTATCTGCAAGGGAATGTATTGGCAAAATCAACAAACAAAAATCTATTAAGTGCAATGAAGAAGTTATTAGACAATAATCCTAGAGATTGGCATACACAATTGAGATTCACACTTTGGGCAGATAGGATCAGAATAAAGAGTTCTTTGGGGACATCTCCATATAATTTGGTCTACGGACAAGATCTAGATTTTCTTATCTAATTGAGGATTCCAACACTACGATTCATGCAAGATTTTATGGAAGGAGAAGATAGAGTGCAGACACGTTTGACCCAATTATTGCACTTGGAAGAGAAGGGACAAAGCATTGGAAAAGTTTTCTATACATCAAGGAGTTGTTAAGAGATGGTTTGACAAAATGGCAAAGCTAAAAGAATTTCAAATTTTAGATCTAGTACTTCATTAGGATAAGGCAAATGAAAAGAAAGGTGGACATGACAAGTTTGATAATCTATGAAAAGGTCCTTATCGAATTTTTGAAATTTTGGGAGATAATGCATTCAAGCTTAAGACTCTAACAGGAAAGGAAATTCAGTTTCTCGTCAATGAGCAATTCCTCAAGCATTATTTCTGCCCTTAGGTTTTCTTTGTGAAGCCTAACCTGTACATAGTTAGTTTAGGTTTTCTTTTGTGGTGTGTTTTTTTTTTTGTTTTTTTTCCTTTTTTTTAGTTATGTGGGAGTTTTGGTTTGTCTCCCCTCTCCTAGTTAGGATTTTTGGCTTTGTGTAGTATAGGTTCCTTTCCCTTGTTTGTTGTGTTCTCTTTTTTCTTGAGTTGTCTTCCTTAGGAGGTTTGGTTTCCGTTCTTCTTTTGGTTTTGTCTTCAGTTTTGGCTTTTGCTAGGTGGCTCATAGTTGTGAGAATCTCTTTTTGCTAGTGGAGTGATGTGATGATTTGGTTACTTTATCTAAAGATTTCACCAAGTTTTGTTTATTTTATTTCTTGGATAATTGTTATGAAGAGCATTAAAATCTTGTCTATCCTTCATATATTTTCAATAGGTTAGAAAACATACTTGACTCAGAAGGCTAATCATACATTGTGTCTTGATGCATGAACTCTGAGGTTGCCACATATTTAACACTCTTAACTATTTCTCTAAGTCCATTTATGTGTCTTTGGAAAGGTCATGACTTGTGAAATTTTTAAAATCTTGCTTCAGTGCCATTGTAACTCATAAACCCATGGTAAGCTTCATTGCTTACAAGCCAAGAGAAAAGAAAGAAATGAAATACCAATTCAAAAGGAATAAAAAAAGAAAAAAGATGAAATAATCAGATTGGCTTTGGGGGTACACAAAAATCTCCATAGGTGTTCTAAAGAATAATTTGCCGAAAGTGGGGCAATCTCCATTTGTTTTATAGTGACAACTCCGTCGGGGCTATGGATGCCTGATTGGCAATGGGGCAATGTCTAGGATGCTTTTGAAGTCAAGAGGAACCAATAACTTGTCATGATCAATCCTAGGATTTCTAAGTGGCCTTTTCGAGCTAGAATTAATTCATTTGCACACACTTAGGTTGTCACAGAGTAAATGTGTTTTGATCCAATATATGATTATTCTCCCCTTTCAGGCTTGTTTTCTCTCTTATTGATGATGTAAGATTGAGAAACCAGAGATTCTGAGTTTGGATTAAGTTTTATCCTTGAAATGTTTGTAACATTTCAGCTGTGGAGTCGCTAGATGTTGTGACCACCAGTCACACCATGCCCATGCCTGGGATGCCGACCGAATTGTTTGGATTTTGCCAACTTTTTCCTTTTTCTACGACACACAAGTAAGGAGTCAGGAAATATTGTGTTAAAAATGAAATTCTTCATTCCATCAAAATCTTGCTTTCCATAAAAGTGTTTGAGTGCAGTTTTAAATCCATGATGGCAAAGGATAAATCCTTCATTCCATGAAAAGCTTGATCCCACTAAATGTGGAGCGCAATTTCAAGATAGTGGAGGATTGTTGGAAAAGGACAAAATCCTTCACTCCAAAGAAATCTCACTTTCCATAAAATAAAATATCAACTGTCATCCACATCCTGCATGCTATCAGAGATACTCTTGCGGGCCACTCCATGCGAATACCCTTAATGGGAAGAGATTGGACACATAGAGTTTGGTGGTGAAATATGATTTTCACCTCATTATCTAGAATCAGCATCTTGGAGTGGCATCGAATTTTCTCAATAGAAGGCACAAAAATATTGAAGGTCAACAACACCAAGTACTGCAAACAGTAATTTATTAGTGGAGAGCTCGTAGATTAAACTCTTGAATGCTTTGAACATGATGCTTCCCCATTGCAGTAAGATGGACATGCCAATTAAGTCTATACTTGATGTTGTGTTACAGAAGCTCAATTTGATTATATCAAAATATGGAAGATACACAATGCCTATCTTCATTAGCATTGTCTTTATGCAATATGTGTCGACCCATTCATAAGAAATACATAATATATCACACTAAATTGATAGAGGCCGTATACAGCATCAGAACCTAAACCTCTACTCATAGTGGATAACTCAAATAGAGGGTGATAAATAGTTGTTAAGATGTATATCCGTACATGGAGAGCTGCAGAGCAACACAATGTATAAGCTTCGGTTTCAAGCATGGATTGAAATAGTATGCTAACCACTAGAATAACCTTGTCGAGTATCCCTCTCTGTCTACTCAGACACTATGGTATTGTTTGATTTCATATGGGATGGGTGTTAGTCTTCTTCAAATCAAAGTCCATTTTCCTGTTCTCACTGCTAATTTCAAAAAAAATTGGATTATTGCGAGAAGGCATGGAAATCGCAAAGTCTAAAGGCATGGAAGCCATAGATGAAGATTTGACATGGCAATTCTAAAGAAAAGTGTTCTTCAATATTCATCCACATAGCATGGGTAATATATCTTATCAAGATTGATAGAGACAAAGTCTAAAGGAGTCACAGAATATTTTGAAAAGAAGAAAAATTTGCCAGTTCAAAAAAAGCCCGCTCTCTAAAATTTTGGAGTGCAAGTCTGCAGGAATCACAAAAAACACAAATTCCTTCATTCCTTCAAAATTCTACTTTCCATAAAAGTGAAGAGAACAGTTTTAAATTAGTGGGGAAAAAACATTAAATCTTTCATTCCATGAAAACCCTGACCTTGTAAAGCGTGATGTGCAATTTTTGGATAATAAAGGAAATATTATGTAAAGAAAAAATAATTCCTCTATTCTGGAAAAAGCCTACTCTTGTAAATTGATTGGAGCACAAGAATTTGTTAAAAAATCATGAAAAGCAAGAATATTGGAAAATTTTGTGGAAAATCCAAAAATTTAGAGGAAAAGAATGAAATTGCTTATGAAGTGAAAATTGGATTCAAAGAAGAAAAGCAATAAAATGATTTTCCTTCAAAAAGTTTTTTTTTTGGATTTACATTAAAAATTAAATATTGGTAAAACTATTATTTAATTTGATTTTTTTTTGAATAATAATCCAAAAACTAAAAATGGAGAAAAAGTTGCAAATGAATTTGTTTTTTTCATTTAAATATGGAAATTAATTAAATATTGATTTTTTTAATTGATATTTAATTAATAAAAGTAAAAAAAAATCAAAATGGGTTAAGAAATACTTAGTTTCATCATGAAGTTAAGAGCATAAAAATAGCAACTTTTTTCAATCAAACAACAAAAAAGTGACAAGTGGCATAAAAGATGGAAACTTTGATGGTCAAGTAAACCAACTGCCTAATTTTAGTTTGCAGCTTTAAAGGCATCTTTTTCAAGAATGATTTATATAAGATACCTTCTCATTCGTTTAGGCTCACACAGAAATTTGAAGAGCAAATCCAGAATAGGCGTAAGATTCGAGGAGTTCAAGGAAGTAGTTTTTTTGGGAAATATTTTGAAATTGTGGAGGAATTTTCCAGAATTCATGACAAAGGATTTTGAATCCGATTAGAAAGGAATTTTCTTTGTAGTGAGTTGTGAAATTTCATATTTTTCGTGGAAGTGTTGAAAAGTGAATCTTGAAAGGAGTATGGAAATTTTGGCAAAAATCCAAAATCTTTGTCTTATGGAGAAGTCATATCTTTTGTTTTCAATACTTTCCTTGCATAGTCTTATGTATGTGCGTTTTCTATTTTGGAGGAAAAGAAAATGGCAGAGCCTAGGGAAACAAGAGAAACATGAGGAAAACTGATAAAGAATGAAGGGAAAGGATTCTATACTGAATCCAAAATTGTGTCAAAGTGGGCAAAAATTGGAGATACAATTCTTGGTGGCTTTCATTTGAAATATTTTAATCGGAGAATGCTCAGATATAATGACTATCACCCAACACACCTGGCTACGAAAATTGTGAGAAGTGGAATTTTGGTTGTAGCTAGTTTCCCTCCTTTTCAGCATCTAGTGTTAATCATGGAATTTACCAAGCACTACAGTCCTAGAGACAGAACCATCTGGGATTTTGAACAAAATATTCTGGCAAATTTTTCTCCAGCATCCATTTTTGAAGCATTTGGAATACCTTCAAATCCAAGGATGGTCACAAAAACACAAGAGCAAGCTCTAAGAATCTACACATTTGGAATCAATTTATGTGAAGAAATAATCAACAAAAGATAGTTGAAAAAGAATAGACCGCTTCATTCCAATATTCCCAAAGAAATAGTATGGCTCAACTCACAGAGGGAATATAGTGATATGGTCCTGATGTTGAGTCACATATTTGGCATGCCTTATTCTTATAGGTTTGAATCTTGGATGTGGTATTTTATTGAGCAGGTAATGGAGGAAGGCAACAGAATAGATTGGGCTGGGCTCATAAGTGATAACCTAAATGAGAAATTGATGAACCTAGAGCATACAAGGAGATTTTACATGAGCTCCTATGTCATCTACATGCTAGCATGGAGGACAAATTATGATGGACTATGATGCAAAGGACCAATTGGAAGTGGAGGCCAACACCTCAAAGTCCATGAATGTTACCCGCAGTTGTATTTATATTCAAAGGATGATTACATGAGGGTTAATGATATATTTTCCATGCGCATAGTAAGAACATTACAAAAGAGGCTACATATAAGAATGCCAATGGGTGTAATGAAGTTGGTTGAGGAATATGGCACCTGGTTCATTCAATTTCATACATTTTCATACATCTGAGTTCAAGGATTCTTCATGGAGCCATACAAACTTCCCAAGTATCCAATGGATAAGATGGTCTTGTTAGAGCTTACTTGACAACTTACTACCTATGACAAGATTCAAAAAGGGAAGAAGAAGTTGGGATTGCAGTTTCCAATTTCCATAGAAGAAATGAAAACTAAGGTATGCCCATGTCTAAAAGCTGCAGAGAAATCATCAGATGAGCTCCAATTCTTCCACCTTCTGCTTTATCCAAAGTGGAATGATTTTGATCCTTACAACAAGATCTCATTAGCAGGAGGATCAAAGTACCAACCCAAGGTTCACCTTGAAGACTTTTGGGCAAATGCAGCAGATGAGAACGAGATTAGAAAAAGGTTGCATTCAAGACTACCATTGAACATTATTAGAACATGCAACATATTCAAGGTTCCTGATCAAATGGAGGAGGACCCAAACGTGATGCAAAAATGATTCAATCAAAAAATGAAAGCTCAACTGTTTGATAGTAACAAGAAAGAAATTATAGATCTCGAAGGCCTTTCAAAACTAGTCTTAGATTTTACAAAGTGGTGGATCGAGTGTAAGCTTGAAAAATTAGTTGCACTAGCTAATGGATTCACATATAGGTTGCTTGGCCATAGACCACTCAGGGATGAAAGATCAAGACAAATATCTAAAGGGACTATAGAAGAAAGGGAAACTCTATCCAAAAATGTAAGAACCAAGAAAGGGAAGGAGGTACCTCGAGAAAATCATCCTAGGATTGAGGAAGTCATCTAGGAACCTCAAAATAAGAAGCAAAAACATGTAGATGCTCCCTCCTATGCGAGTCAAACTCCAAGTGTCCAAGAGATAGAAACTTTTGAAAGGCAGGATGTAGGGAGAAGGATAAGGAGATTTGAGCAAGAAGAGAATTTGGATAGGCCAATTCATGATGGGTTGAGTATAAATGCCTATGAAGAGTCCATGCAAGAAAGAGGGAGGGATCAAGATATGGCTATAGAGGAAAGTCTCGCTACTATCTTAGAGCAAGAAATGATTAATGATGGAGATGTTCCACTAGATGAAGAAACTCTAGGAGTAGCAATACATCTTCCAAGTGTTGAAGCCGTAGTTTCTAAGGTTACAATGGATAGTCTAGGAGGTGAAGAGGAGATTGACATTCGAGGAGTCCAAAGGAAAGAAAAATTGGTAATTTCGGGGGAGCAAAGTATACCCATTCTAGAATGGTTGAGGCAACGAATTCAATTACATCAATAAAGGGAGGTTGATCTAGCAATTGAATTATAGGAAATTTTGGACTGATCAAACCAATTAGATGAACAAAGGAAAGAAAAAAGATATACTAAATTCATCACAAGAGAATCAAGATCTAGAATCTTGCAGATTGTGACTCCCATAGTTGACAAAGGGAAAAATCAGATTGCTCTAGATGAATATCATGTTACAAAAGTAAATCTTGGGCGGGCCTCCCGAGAGAAAATATTGGAAGAATCTGATGACTCCACGTAGGCTTTTTAGGATAGGCTAAAGAAAGTAGAAGAAGGGTATGAAAAGAAAAAGAGAGAAATTTGGGCCTTATGTCAGTACATCAATAACTTGCCTCATCCAGTAAGAGAGGAAGGTTCATGATTTGTCCCTCCAATAGGTGTTTCCAGTGAAGTGGTAGGAGATATTGATAGAATCAAGCGGATTGCTCAAGGTGCAAAGATTGGGATCGAAGGAATTTAGGAGGTAGCCTTCAATCATATAGAAGAATTAGTGCAAGTGCATAATAGGGCATTGGTTGCAGTCTCTAGGATCTAGTGCATGGAGGAGTCATGGGTGGATGAGCATATTTACCAAGAAGAGGTCATTACCGACATTCAAAGTCTAATGGATGCCCCAAAGGAAGAATTGATTGATGGTCTAGTTATCAGTGAGGGGGATGTCTATGATTTTATTCAATGGTACAGTGCAGTGATCATGGCTAAGGAAATGTTTCAGAGCTTTACTAGGGAATCTAGTCGATGGGAAAATATTGTTGATAACATGAAGCAAGGAATACCAAATGCAGTTGAATCCTTGTTATCATAAAGATTGGGGGAAGAAGAAATGACAACTGATAATCTAAAAATCAAGTTAGAGGAATTCTTTTAGCTAAATGTATATGTAAGAGATGATTTTGAGAACTTCTCCATCTTCTCAAATACAATGCACACTACTAAGGACTTACTACTAGATTGGGATGAAAGCATGGGAAAAGCAGAAAGAGCAATTTCAATTCTAGAATTCAAGCAAGATTCTACTCCAAGTATTAGTATAGAGGAGTGGGAAATAGTGTTAGATCAATTTCAATCTTTCAGGTGATGAAATCAAGGATAGATGCATTAAATGCATAGTGGGTGTGCATAGGGATCATTTATTACACCCCACTCCTTAAATGAGCATGCATAGTGGGCATTTATTACCCACTATAGTAGTGGATTCCTTGTGGCATTAATGTAGATTCCTTTCTATTTCCCTAACCCTAATTAGGGCTGATGTGGCATGATCTTGGCCATCAGTGATTGTGATCATCCAAGCCACCTATTGTAATCGATGGCCTATATAAAGGCCTCATTTCTCATTTCTAAGGGAGACTTTTATGAGATTGTTGCTACGAGCTACTGAGATAATAAAGTTTTCATTGGAGTTTGGTGAATACTTGACGTGTTTTAGTGCTTTCTTGTTCTCCTAAATTTCTTCAAGTAGATTAAGTTTAGCATAGTCAATGTGTGGTGATGACAATGGAGAATATGATGGTGTATTGATGAATTCCTTTGGTTCATACTTTTGATGTTTTAGTGATTCTAATTCATTGTGTAAAGTTATCCTAAACCCCTTTCATGCATATGCTCAACTTCTATCATTTGTGTACATTGTTCTTTATGATGGTGTATGCGGTGATATGAAAATCTTTGGCATAATCCTTGAAGATTGCACTGGTTCATGCTTAGTTGTAGTATAACTTGGTGAAGTGGAATTCAATAAATTGAGGAATTTTTCCACTAGAATACTATTTGTTGTTATCACTACCCTTAGGATTATAATAGAATTCCTGAACGTCGTCCTATTGAATTTTTTCATATTCTATGAAAAATCCAAAAAAAAAGCGCTTCATTGCAAAACTTTAAGATAGCTCCCACATCTACTATGACTTAAAATGAATATGAATTAACACGTAAGGCCCCCTTGTGATCATCAGAAACTGACATCAACCACTGATCTTATCCATAGTCAAGACCTGGCAATAAAGGAACCTTGAAGTCATTGTATGATCTTCTAACAATCTTAGCATACACAAGACTTTATTCAAGAGAGGATAAGATATTTTGGTATTTTGTTCTACTGTTTGGTGAGTTATAAAACACACATCAATAGTACCATTGTTACGTAATGTATATGAAGAGGAAATAATTTGAAAATGTTATATATGTATGTTCTTTGTTAAGAAATGATCATTTGAAGCTCCATGAGTTATGGAAGAGTTAGTAGCATATGTAGAATACTTTGGCATCAATGTTTCCATTTGAAGGTTGTGGAGGGTTGAAGAATTGTATGCTTATTTTTTATAATGAAATATTCTATGTTAAAATTTCATTTGTTATGAAGTAAGCTATTATTTGATTCCTCTCCTTTGATGTATCCATAGATATGTATTCGAAAAATGACACGTAGAGGAATGTTATGGATATAGTTGATAAGATTCCAAACATATCAATTGCATAAAAAAAAGATATATGTTATGCATTTCATAACTTGGAATAAAATTATTAAGTGGATAATTCATTTTACATGAATAAACATTTATGCATTTAAGTTCTATTAAATTGCCAAGAAGACAAAACCATCCTTCCAATAGATATGTTCACTTTATTAAAAAGAAATCATGAGGAAATGAAATGAAGTTCTATAGGAGTAGAGGAAATGCATGCTTCAACCTTGTTGTAGGTCTACATTTTCCTCTTTGGAAAATGTATGGGAGAAAAAAAACAATGCCCCAAGAATACAGACCATTAAAATAATAAGAGGCATATTTGTAAACCCTTGTGTCACTATCCTAGAAAACATTTTTTTTTTTTAAAAAGAACTATAAAAGAAAAGAATAAAACACAAAAACACTGGGATATTTCCCAAGGCCAACCACCTTGGGAGCCTCCCAACATCTTCCCCACCCACTCACATGGGAAACCTGGTGCTCAAGAGGCTGCCTTATGTTTGTTCAAACAAGGAGTGTTTAAAATAAAACAAATAAAGTTACATCCCTTGAACAAGTCAACATCTAATCACATGAACCTAGGAAAAATTGACTAGTAGCTAAGTGTACTTGAGTCCAATCACATGGACCTAGGAAGTTAAGAGGAAAAAGGTTAGTAGGAGATTAAGGGAGAAGTTTAGGTGCCAAATTTGGAGAAAAGGAGTAATATGGAGTTGGGTAAATTTAGAGAAAAGTGATTGTACTTTTAAAGGAATTTAATTAATTGGAGAGCTTAGCTTGTTTTTTTTGACTTAAAGCTTTAGGTTAGTTAGTAAGTGGTTTAAGGGTGGGTTAGTTTATAGTAGTTTCTTTAATATTATATGTTTGGGTAGTTTTTAAATAGTGATCATATAGAAACTAAAACTAATGTGTAAATTGGTAATTAGATATAAATATATTTTGACCTCCACTATGTATGTTAAGTGTGTGTTAGTTAATGCATATATATGTTAGTAATAATATTATATATATATATATATATATATATATATATATAATATTATAAATTATTTTGATTCTTTTTGCAAATGAATACATTAAGAGTATATAAACATAGTCTTAATATAAAAATTCAAGCTATCCTTTCATTTGAAAATTAGTAGAAAGTTTGCTCGAATTGAAACAAACTTGTAAGTTAGTTAATATAGTCGAATAGAAAGCTAGTGATGGTTCCATAATCATTTATGGTGTAGTCTTGGTAGAGGTAAAGTAGGATACTAGGGTAGTGCTGAGAGGGTTAAGAGACTAAATGTTAGTAATTAGATCCCTATTTGGACTTTTATAATTCTTTTATTTACCTAATTTCATTCGCAATGGTATGACCCTTAGATATGATATAAACTTAACAAATTTATCTTCGTATAGACATGATCAAATTTATATGTTAGTCAACACTAAAAAGTTGATAGCTAATAATACGATTTTAGAGAAAATTGAGATTAAAATAAATAGTATGTGTATATATTTCCTCAATAGAAAAAATAGCAGGGTGGGGTTAAGTTAATAAGGTTAGAAGTTTAATGGATTGCCAATGCGTAAGAGCTCTTTAAATTTTGTATACCTAAATAAAAGAAAATAAAAATAATAAAGTACAATAATAAAATAATAAAATAAAAAAGAGTAGAATTGGACATAGGACATAATGAGTTGAGGTCCCATACATAAGGTAAGTTTCCTTGTAATTGGAACATCTAAGATGACTATAGTCAAAACTAATGAATTATTGTAATTTAATGACACAAGATTTTACTACAAATTCAAATACATAATGTCTCACTACTAGGGTTGGATTATAGAACCAAGGTGAGAACATCACCTAGCTTCTATGTTGTAACTTAGATTTGAATGAATGATAGAAAACTAATTGGTGTCCCATAGAAACTGTAGTCCATAACTTTCTCCCACATCAACTAGAATTAATAATCTCTAACTCAAGGACAAAATAAAGTAAAATTCTGATATTCTTAGGGGATATGTGTTATTATATTCCAAACACCCTCATAGTTTGACAAAATATTCATAAGAAAATATAAGTATATGTTTATGCTCTATCCATTAGTTCACACTTTAGGAAAATAAATAACTAAATAAATAAATTTGTTAGCTGTGTTTTGCCTTGTAAAATTTGGGCATGAGACATCAAATGAGTTTGAAATATTCTATAATGATAGAGGAATTAAAAGATAGACATCTGCCCCTAGAACCTCTCCACAAAATGGAATTTCTAAAAGAGAAGTAGGTCTATAATGGACTGTGCTAGAACACTCATGATGGAAAAGAATGTTGCTTTGAAATACTAGAGAGAAGTTGTAAGTACAACTATCTATACCTTGAATCATGTGCAAATCAAGATAGGTACTTAGTCAACACCTTTTGAACTATGGTATGGATACTCACCCAATGTGAAATAGTTTAAGGTATTTGGAAGCAAATGTTACATTCTTAAAAATATCAGGAATGGTAAAGTTGATGTAAAAAGTGAAGAAGGTATATTCCTAAGACATTCCACAAGAAGTAAAGCTTATAAGAGTTTGAATATTAACACTAACAAAGTTGTGGAAAGTGAAAATATAAATTCATTGAATGCACTAAAGTATATGAGGCTGAACCTATGAAAGAAAAAGAAGAGTACAACCATTTGTATACTTGTATGGAGTATCCCTACTAAAGAAGTTTCTACAAATCAAGCTACAAACCAATAGAAATTTTTAATGACTGTCGAGTCACATCCTATGGATGTCGAGTTGCATGTAGGAACCAAGTTACATTTAGATACCAAGTTATAGAATGAAGTAGGAGCACATTCTAATTCTAAGATTAGTGTACATGAAAGAGATGTTGAACTACTTGACAGAGGTGCACACAATGATTCTGATGCTAAAACAAAAAATAAAGAAATAAGAGCTAAGCCAAGATTATCTAAATATGCCAAAAGACATCATCTTGCAACTCAAATAATTGGAGATAAAGATGTTAGCTGAATGACAACAAATAGATTGAGAAATGATACATGTTTGCTAAGAATGAAGGAACCTAAATTAGGAAGAGATGTATTGGAAGGTGTGAACTGGAGTAAAACCATGGAAGAAGAGATTGAACAAATTGAGAAGAATAAAACATGGAGTCTAGTTCCTAGACTAGAAGACAAAAATGTGATTGACACCAAGTGGGTATTCAGAAAAAAGTTAGATGGAAATAGTGAAGTCACAAGGAATAAAGAAAGATTAGTTTGCAAAGGATATGCAAAAGAGGAAGGAATTGATTATGGAGAGGCATTCACCCCTGTTGCAAGATTGGAAGGAGTAAGAACTCTACTTTTTTATTCTACATACAAAGGATAAAAAATCTATCAAATGAATGTTAAATCTTCATTTCTGAATGGCATATTAGAGGAAGCAGTTTACATAGAATAACCAGAAGTTTTTTTGATGTTAACAAGAAAAATATGGCATTTAGACTATAAAAGGTTGTATATGGTTTGAAACAAGCACCAAGATCATGGTATGAGAGACTTCATAACTATCTTGTGAAGATTAGATTTGAAAGGACTAATGATAACAAAAATCTATACATGAGAAAAAAAGGCAAAGGTATTTTGTTATCTAAAATTTTTGTTGATAATATCACATTTCAAGGTCTAGATGCTTTATGTATGGATTTTGCAAATTAGATAAAGCAAGAATTTGAGACGTCTATGTTTGGAGAGATCAAATTCTTTGTGGGTTTGCATGTATATCAGATGAAATATGCTATATACATAAATTTTTCAAAGTATTTCAAGGAAATACTGAAAAATTTTAGATTGGAGGATTCCAAACTAGTAAGTACACCTATGGTGATAGGACACAAGTTGTCAAAGAATGATGATTATGTTGAGGTTAATCAAACATTGTATAGGTCTATGATTGGAAAATTGCAATATGTAGTACATAGTAGACCTAACAATGCATTATCTATAGGGATAGTTACAATATTCTCTGCTAATCTAGGAAGAATCATTTGATGGCTATAAAGAGAATAATGAGATATCTAAAAGGAACATAATAGTTTGTTCTATGCTATAAGAAGAATAAAAAATTGAATTGAGAGCCTACACTGATGGTGATTGGGTTAGAAATATTGATGAAAAAAAGAGCACTAGTGGAGCAGCATTTTTCTTAGGCAAGAGGCTAGTTACAAGGACTAGCAAGAAACAAAATTGTACCTCACAATCTACTGCTGAAGTTGAATATGTTGTTGCTACTGTAAATTGTACAAGCATTGTATGGATAAAATAAATACTCAAAGGAATGAAGGAAGACATCACAGAACTAGTAATATGTTGTTGTGATAATGCAAGTGCTATCAATGTATCAAAGAATCTAGTAATACACACAAGGACTAAGCAAATTGCAATCAAGTATCATTACTTGAGAGAGTTAGTTAAAGATAAAGAGGTAAAGATGGAATATGTAAACAAAAAAGAAAAAAATTATGATATCTTTATAAAATCATTATCTAAGGATGCTCATGAGTATCTAAGAGGTAAAATAGAGGTGATACCCCTATCAAAGGCTATCTAAGTAACAAGAGAAGTGTTCTACATCAAACAATCTAATTTTCATATGTTACAAATCGGTGTAGTGTATTTTATTTTAGGAGCTGCCTAAAGTAATTAAACAGGAGACTTGAATTCAGTCATAGGCAAGGTGACAAAGGGAGAAATTGAAGAAACTAAAAAAGCTTATATCTGCATATTTAAAATTGACAAGTCTTTGACATTGTTGTTAAAGAGCGAGATAGTCATCTACTAATCAAACCATTATGTAAAATTATTGATGGAGAGATTGACTAATTAAGGGAGAGATATCAAGAGATTGTTGTCAAAGAGATGGAGAGTGTTATTGATCTTAGAAGGAGATAATTGTTAATATTGTAACCTTTAATAGGTTTTGCCTTTTATAGGGCATCAATTTAGAAGAGTGAAAAGAGTAGCATGTTATTGGTGGTTTTTTCCAAATTGGGTTTTCACATAAATAATTGTGTCAATTGTGTTGATGAATTTATTGTATTTCATGTTTACATTTCTACAAGTTGATTTGATAGTAACCTACAAGTTTTAAGTGATTGTATAATCTGATGGATGCATACATGAGTATAAATGTTTTATGGGTTTAGTAAGCTATGAAAAATATTTATTTATACATCTTGTTCTTCAACTATAAATCTTGTAACCAGATTGTAAGAATTTTCCTTATGGAAAAATCATCCAAGATCAAGAAAATCAAGCACAAGCATATAATGGACCAATAAAGTATGATCAAAATAACAATAAACAATTATATTCATGTAAAGTTATGTTGTTTACATACACACTAGGAGTGCCTATATATAAAGGCCTCTAGGATGGATCTAGAATGCTTCTGGAATGAGCTAGGTGATAAGCATGATAGCTAAGTACATTTCCACTAGAAGTGGATTATCCTCCATTATGCATGAGAGGATAACTCCTATGTTTTCAACAAGGAAACTCATATGAGTACACATACTCCTGAGTGTCTAACTAATAAATAATAAAATAATGCATTTATCCTAAGTAAACTTAAATCAAGTGTAAATAATAATTATTTACACTAACACCCTCTCTTAAGTGCAACTTAGGGGAATGCACTTAAGCTTACAAAAGCTATGATGAAATGCATGATAGGTCCCACCTACTAGGCCATGTTAGGTACGCATGTACAAAATACAATGAAATCTCTCATAAAGTGGAGAAAGAGGGAAAACCTCATGGGAAAAACCCTCCCCCAAAAAGAGAGATGAAAAAACAAGAGGCATGGATGGATGGAGTAATCGAGATCCCCCAATTATGACATACATCATATATATACAATAGAGAAGTATGAGAAGAACATAATCCAAAAAGAGGAAAAGGTCCCCCCCATAAGAGAGAAGAAGAAGAAAGGAGACAAGATAGTCCCCCTCAATTGTAGAATGTTGATCAGTGATAGCTGCTCCAAAGTAGAAGCTGATCCATGACTGTTGAATAATGTTCCTCCCTTTAGGAAGAAACAATAGCATAGGTAGATATGGAATGCTTCCTCAATGTGTAGAAAGAATCCTAAAGATGAATGATGTCTCTAAAACCTGCTCAGCTATAACTATGTTGATGCTGACAGTCGCCCCTTTGAAGACTGCTGAAAAGAACAAGTGCAGTTCTAGCAAAGATGCATGTTGAACATATCCCAAAGAACCAACTATCTCCTCAAATGATAAAGAGACCTCCAGTAACTATTATACATAAGGATCCATAATTATATCAACTTGATAAGACTGATCATATAGAGAGTGGACAAGAGGGTCAAAGTATTCCCTCGTAAAAACTGAAGAAGGATCTTCTTCTTCAAAGAGAAGATGTATATCATCAATTATGTCTCCTAAATCTGCTATGTAGGACTCCACAAATAAACCTAAAATATTTGTTATGTAGTCATCCCTTGATACTGGAAATAGAAGACAAGGTGCACCCAACTATACTAAATTGCATGTACCTATCACTATAGAAATGTATGGATGTGGAATGTGTTGATGTTGTGACCTCTTTCTACATCTGTTAATAGTATCCCACATATTTGAATCTATTGAATCACTATCACCGTAATCACTATCTTTTTCCACAATGTATAAAGTATGAAGAGGATTAGAGGATAAGCTAGGTGAACTTTCCTCAAAGTGAAAATTCCTCTCTATGAATATCTCATGAGTCTTAGGATCTATAAGTCTATATGCCTTAACATTGTCTTCATATCTAGGGAAACTACAAGGCCTTAGTGGTGGTGCCTTGCATTGCCTTGAAGATATGTGCGCCCATGTTGGACAACCAAAAACTCTGAAGTGTTTCACAAATAGTTTTCTTTAGCACCATGCCTCAAAAGGAGTCATTCCATCTAAAAAATTATGATGAGATCTATTAAGTATGTGATTGGCACTACTTATAGCTTTGACTTCAAGTGATGTATCAAGAGACTTAGCTTGAATCATGGAACTTTCCATTGACTTAAGAGTTCACTTCTCTTTTGTTGACTGAATGGTATTGGATTTTGAAGATCAATACCCTCAAGTTTAAAAATGTCTTTCAGTCTTGAGTTCAAATATCTACTTTCACTGTCCATATGAAGAACCTTGATGGCTTTCCTTGATTTCTTTTCAACATAACTTTTGAAGGCTATAAACTTATCAAATACTTCATTTTTGTGATCAAGAAAATAGATCCATGTGTAGCATGAAAATTTATCAATCAAAGTGAGAATATAGTGACCCTTGCTAACTGATGTCACTACAAAAGAACCTGCTAGAACCATGTGAACCAACTCAAGAACAAATGATGTTCTCCAAGACTTCCCTTTGTCATAATTTTCTTCTAGATGCATTATCCATTGAACAAGTTGAACATTCACCCCTACAAAAGTTGATTGTAGGTAGACTTTTGACCATATTGTTTGAGCTAAGTTGACAAAGATAGCAGAAGGAAAGATGTCCATACCACTCATGCCATAATTTTTTTTGCAATTGAGATTGTGTCAACAAGGCATGTGAAGGATACTTAGGCACAAAGAAGGAATAAAGGATTGTTTCATGATTGACTCTACCCATTGCAACCAATGAATCATCCTTAAGATTGCACACCATTATTGAATCAGGAAGGAACTAAACTTTATTTCCACCACCATAGTGAGTGATATAGTAGATTGAAAGGAAATTAGAGCTAAGGTTAAGAACATAGAGAATTTCTTTGAACTCTCCATTTTCCCTGTTCACTTGTCTTTTCCATTCAAATTCCATTTTTGTATCATCTCCTACAAAGATGTGATGTACCTTAGACTACTTTAATGAAGAAAAATGTCCTTTTGAAGAACCCATATGATATGAGGCACCTAAGTCAAGAATCTATTCCCTTGAAGAATTTTAACTTGCTATAAATGCTTGTCCATTTTCCTTTGAAAAAGATGGATTTGAATCCTTGTAAGAATTTGACAGATTGATTTTGTTCTTCCTAAGTAAGTTTTCCAACTCATCTATCCTCTTAGTCTTGCAATAATGCTCATCATGATTTGGTTTCTTGAAATATGCACAAAATAATTCATTCTTCTTCTTGTTTTTCTCATTCTCGTTGGAAGAAGAATTGCCTTGTTGTGAGGAGGAATATTTTTGTGTCTCTAATTGTGATTTTTGCTTCCACTACTTTTTCTTGCTGTTGGTAGAACTTTTTCCACCTTGATTTGATTGGTTCTCATTACTAGCCACCAATGCCTTGGTCTTTGATGACATAAGAATTCCCATATCGATCAACTTTGATTGTTCCAACATCAACATTTCTACAAGTGTATCATATGTAGGCTTAGGGAAGGCACTTACCATGGTCGATCTATGAATGTTGTAACTCAAAACAAAATATTTACACTCTAAAGGTAGCCTCTTCAAGATGTCATGAATCAACTTATCATCCTTCATGGGATTACCACAATCCTTAAGTAGTGCTCTCATTTCAATGGCTTTGTTGACATAGTCTTGAATTGTGTAAAAATTCTTAAGATCCAATAGAAGTAGATCATCCTCAATTTGGAATCCCTTTTCCACATCTATCTTACCATTCAACCCTTCAAGTTTGTCCCAAGCATCTATGGCATCCTTAAAGCTAGAAATGTGGAAGAAGAGATCTCTATGAACACAACTCTAAATGATTCCTAAAGCTTGGTTGTCTTTATTTTGCCAATCAACTATTGTTTTAGCATTAGTGGGTTTAGTAATTGTACTATCAACATATAGATTTAAACCTTTTTCTATTAGTTTACTCCATACAATATATTTCTATGTAGTATATGTTAGAAATGCTTTAGAATAACTAAGAGGGCGAGTGAATTACTTATTCAGGGTCCAAATGTCCAATTAAAACTTTTACATCAAATAAAGTGAACCTATTAAATTGTTCATACATCCAAGCTTAAACTTTTCCTACTTAGCAAGTTACTATCAATCAACATGCAAGCATAACACGTGAAATATCAACACATAGCACAATGATTTACATGGAAACCCAATTTAGAAAAAACCACTAGTAACATGCTACTCAATTTTCACTCTTCTAAAGTGATGCTCTATAAAAGGCCTTCCCTATTAAGGATACAACACACTATTAAATGTGACTTGGTTAGAGGATTTAACCACCCTGTTAGAAGTGGGCCTTGTTAGAGGGCTTTAGAAAATTCAATTGGAATGCAACCATGTTAAAGGATTTACAAATGGTTGTTAAAAAAACCTAACTCCATAATATTTTACCCTATCTGATATAATTGCTAGAAAGTAACAATAAGGAGTTTTGACCTAATTATAGTTCACAACTTATCTTGCAGATTTTAGATCTCTATTCAGCTCATAACATTGCCTAGCTTTCAATCTCTTTAGCTCTAACAACTTATCTTCTTTTCAAGCTTTGTCTCCTCAAGTCTCCATGCTCAATATACTAGTGCAATCTCCTATATGACCACTTCTCAAAGTAGAGTCTATGTCCTCTATTTTTCCTTCTCCTTGATGCCTTCTTCTTGACACCCTTCAGCCACTTCACAATTTGGCACACCAACAACTCTTACTTCTTGGCTTGTGACTCCTTAAATAGAAGTCTAGAATTGCTTTTCCTACTCGATTCTCCCCTCCTTTGTTTTTAGTTTGAATGGATTAGGTAAGATTCATTGAATCTAACCTATATCTTGTTCCTTCTAGAAACATCATTAAGAATTATCTTGAATTCACTCAAGAATACTTTACCTAAAATTCTGTGCCTCCAACTCATCATCCTTATCCTCCATCTGGTTCACAAAATTCAAGTTAAAAAATTTGTCAACTCAGATCTAGCAAATCTTTGACTTTTCACATAATGCAACAACTTGACACTATTAAAATTCTAGTGCTCGGCAAATAATGTGTTACTCAACATCAACTACATTTTACTGATGCTCAACACCTATTATGGATTCACTCAACATCCACTAAGTTTCTTTAATGCTCGGCACCTAAACATACTCAACTTCTTCTGTATCACTTGGCACACACTAAATTTTGCATTTGCTCAGCACTAATTAAAAATCTGCTCAACTCTAACTAGCTTGCTCAACACTCACTAATGAACTTAGTTAAGCTTTTTAGTCAACCTTGTTACACCTTATATGTAATGCCCCACCAAGGGATCCCATAGAATTAACCTAAATTTTAACTAAGTTTTCCAAAAAAAAAAAATTTTAACAGGAAAGTAAAGACCATTCATAACTTATACATAATAACGGAAGCAATAGTAACAATTCGAATAAAAGTAAACATAACATACATAACTGTTTACATTCCTTAAAGATCCCTTAATGTTGAATCACATCTAACATAACTGATTATGTTCCATCTGATACTATGTCCACATGAAATAATAATGAAAAGTCCAATGTTCTTAAACTACATATTTGATTGCTCAATCATCCACTGCACATGCCACAGGGTATGAAAAGCTTAAAAGAATATACATTTGTGTAAATAAAGAACATCATTATCCAATTCTAATCCATGATGTAGTAAATGAAACCACATGTCATACATGATACATCATCATCATAAACATATAAAAATCCATCATAAAAATAACCATACATCACAAACATAATTAACTAAGTGCACGGTTCCTCCTAACCGTAAATAGCATCATTAGACCATCATGGATCCTAGCCACCCCTCCATGCGCAAAATTTCAAATCACTAAAGAGATCATCGGTATTAACGTAGTAGGAATGTCACTCCTAAAACATCCTACATCATATGCAAAAAGTAATCTAACATGCAAAGTAAAGCATAAGATAATATCATCTACCATATACAAATCATCAATATAAGAAACATACTAGTACATACATCCATCATAAGATATATAATATATCTTAATGATCTAGGAACATAATGAAGATAAATACCAACCAAAAATGCTCTAGCCACGAGGTCTTCGACGCATCTCAAATTATAAGAGTGGAAAAACACTACCACCTGACCACATGGAACCTAAGTGGTCCACTCCCACCATGCTGAGGAGATAATCTCAAGTACCAAATAGGCTATTAAAAATCACATAGCAAAGATACTCTCTATGTCCAAGAATCCTAATAGTATACTTGATACAGGATCATCCAGAGGTATAAGGGAAATCTTGTGTCACCCAAAAAAATGTACTTAGACTTAGTTTCTGTTTCATGTCTTTAAATTTTTGGATACCCATTTGGCTCAAATAAAGGTTCCAACTCTCATAGTTCAACTATCAGTGCGTTTGAAAATCTTGAAAAAATAGGAGCATATATTTGGGCCATCATTTTGATAAACTAGAAGGTGTGAATTGGCCAGATGAATGTAATCATGATTTAGAGCATTCCAAAAAAAGAATCAGGTCAATAGGCCCCATGGTTTGAAAGTTATTGCAGTTTTTTAATTTTTGGAGACCTCCTAACAATGCTTCCAGGTCTGATTTGGGGCATTAAATGACCTCGAAAAGGGCTGAAAATGGGGGACAAGTGAAGATGGTTCATAGGACTATAGAGTTCTTTGAGAGCTTTCCAAAAATGTAAACGGTTTGTCAATCAGAGCTACGATTCAAAAGTTATGCCTCCCGGAAGTTCGGTTACCGTTTTTGGATTCTTCTAGATTTGCACCAACTTCTAACGCAGCTTTCGGAACCTTCTATTTCGTCGGTGGATGCCTACTAGCACTTTCTAGAATGTACTCCTAGTCCTTAACCCTCCGGGTCTATTTAAGGAGATTTCTGGCATTGTAAAAGGCAGTTCGGAGTGGAGTTTGAGAGGAGGTGCTATAAGGAGAAATATTCTCCAGATTTATGCTATTGTAAGCCCTTAGGGCATGTTCTAAAGTTTGTTTTCTCTGTACTATTTGTACTAGCTTATTTTCTCAGTTAATATAATTTCCCCTTTTCTGTTGTGTCCATTCTTTTCTCGGGTTGTGTCTCCATCAATACTAAAACAAAGGTTCCAATAACAAAATCGACATCTGACCCTAGAGGCACATAATGACATGTAGGAAACCTACTATGCAAGCAAGAAAGTGTCATCACATATATCATGTAGAATTTACCCTGGCAGTTAGCTAAACTCCATGGGTCCCTACTGATCATCATGTGACCATTAGTATCCTCTCATACTGACAAGGCATACTATGGAATGCAAGGTTGCAACCAAGCATTCTCTCTACTCCCATCCTAGCCTGTACAAGCACTCGAGGCATGGGCAAGAACAAAAAAATTATCTTTTTAAGTTCATTTAATCCCCATTTAGTGTAAACATTATCACTTATTAACACAATTTACAATGAGTTACCCTATTAGCCACCTAGGGCCCTGACCCTCATTGCAAGCCACTTCTCGACACTACAAGTAGATAACCTACCCTAAGCTCATGGAATCATAAAGTCACCCCAGTCCTATACAAGTGACTGGAAAGAAATACCAAAAGATAATCCACAATAAAAATCATCAAATATCCACAATAAAAGCATCAAATCTCTATGAGCAACTGAAAAGCATCCATAGAAAATCATGACCACAACAGTTCTCAATTGGCAAGTAAAGGTATCACTAATAATCAAAAAGTATCCGTTGGTTCTCAATAACCAAAATATATCTCAAACTCATACTGATCAAAGACTCCAAAATGGTTGAGTCAAAACATGTCAGAACATGACATCATCAAGAAATAAATCAACATTTTAGTCCCATCATGGTGACTAGAAAGTAATCCAAGGTTAATTGATTGATGACTCAAAAATGGTTAAGTCAAGTGTCTCAGATACATATAACTCAGCTTCACTCAAGAAGATTGAAAATCAATAACAATCAGTAAATACAACATCTCATAGAGCATACCATCACATAACCATGGTTGGGTTTATAAAAATTGAGACCAAATAAGATCAACATGCCATCACATTTCATAACCCACGAGCTTCTGGTAACAACCTAAGACTGGTTAACACTAATCAACCCAAGAACCCAAAACAAGAAGCATTGAGAAAACACAATGCAAACACATGTTTTGGTTTACTAAAATCACATAGTTAAATTGAGTGTGAAGGTTTCAGTTTCTGTTTGCAAGTATACTTCAACTATATAAGATTAATCATTTACCTACAAGTCAACCTGTTTGTTCCCTTGAAAACATTATCCTTTCATTATTTAAAATAACATTCTAAGAATAATTGAAGGATAAATATTTACTCATTAAATCATTTGACACTTAATAAAATCATTCACTTTATTTTGCTAAGATTAATGTTACTAATTGAATAACTCTTCCTTAATGTTGCTTCAACTTCCCAACATAATCAAAGGATCATTATTCTTCATATTATAAGAAGCTAGTTACCAATTTTTGGAATAAGAAAAGAAAAACAAGACTAACTAGCCTTACTTAAAATGCCATTCTTTATTATATCATTAAATTAAGTAATAATGCACATAGGTACACAATCCATGACCCTATATCATTTAATTAAAACTCAATTAAATATTACTAAATCTTAAGTCTCCTGATTAAATCATCGCTGACAACCATTAAAATATCTAAATTCATTATTCAAATCATTAGAATAAGACTTATCAACTTCAATGTAAATACTTAACAACTTAACTAAAAGAATCGATATTTAACATATCAATTAAAATCCTATATATAACTTAATTATTAATTAAATTTAATTAACTCTAATTAATTAATTTAATCAATAATTAAATAACCGTACCATCAACCCAATGAAAATTAGTTGACTAATAACTAACAATATTTTGTATGTAAAAAGTCAACTATAATCCAATACAAAAATATTCATATTAATAGTTCAATAATAATAACTTGTTAATATTTAATAACAAGCTATATTGGGAATCTTATTAATAAATCTATAATGACCACACTCGTCTTTCTTTAATGAATACTAATATTTCCTTAACAAGTTCGTTTTATTGATAATCATTTCAATTAAGATTCTATCTCATAACTTAATCATTAAATAATTTGCAATTATTTAAAATTATCTAATAATTTCATTACTATATTATTAGGTCAATGAATATTTCAAGCGAGAAGACTCTTTTCTAAAATTGACTAAGGTAAGCATTCGAATAACCTAAACCTTTAGATTTATAATTTGATAATTTTTTCAACACATTATGAGTTCTTTTCCACTAAATTCGATCTCCACTAATTCATTGATTCCCAATAAGTCAATGTGCAATTCTATTGAATCCCAACACCATCGATAACAACAATGAAGATAATTCTCATTAACAATATTATTAATTTAAATATAAAAGTTAAATGATATATCAATAATATATATATATATATATATAATATTAGAGTTTTCTTAAAACAAATTTATCAAATATAATAATTATTAATTATTCATAACATATATCCATACTTGCATATATATATATAAAGATCCATACATACATACATACATACATACATACATACATACATATATATATAATGATAATACTTTTAAAATGTTATAAAAATTGAATTGTGAAAATTCAATTTCGAACCCATGAAAAATGAAATCGCATATCACATATAACATAATTGTTTTTATAAAATATATATAAAAATTAAACAAAATGTATTGCAAACATAACCGTTGGTACGCAGGACCCTACTGTCGTAGGGCCTGTGACAATAGCTGTACATAGTACCGCCTATCATCGTAGTACCTGCGATGGCAGGTACTTGCAACCTGCAGTACATGTGGGGCATGGGTCTCATCCCTCCCACTGCATTTTAATTTTTTTTTCTAAAATATTTATAATAAAAGTTCGGCCTCAAATGCATTTTGAAAATTTATATAGATTAAAACGTATTTCAACAATGTTTATAACCTGCACGATATGTTTTTTTGACTGCAACATTTTTTAAACAAAAACAACATTTTTAATATGTGTGCACGTGTGTGTGTGTGTGTTTGTATATATATATATATATATATAGATTCCTTTCTTTTAAAAGAAAAAATTTACAATATTGCTTGTGATCAAAAACATAATTTTCAAATAAATAGGGCTTATAAATTAAGAATTCTTCCTATATGATTGATCTGTAGATTTACTTATTGATCCCTCTAATAGATTTGACTATAAATCTTAAACTTAGAATTCTTTAAAATACAAACCCTTGTCTAATCAAATCTTTGATTTTGTTACAATTCGAACCCAAACTCGATTTAAAGCTAATCTCTTCTTAATTGGAACTAGGGTTTTCTAAAGTTTTCTTTGCAACCAATTAACATACATATCTAGATTCCAATTTCAAATTGCAGATTCAATCACAGAGAATATTCAGGCACATATAATAGTCACGAAAAAGACAGGAAGAGAAACAGTGTAAATAGAATAAGCAAAAATTATGAGTGCACCTAAACACTGATGCTAACTTTTCATCCCTTAGAAGTGCATAGAAAATCTCTTCCTTCTCCATCATTAACAATTCCTCCAAGATCCAAGTCAACCGAAACCTCCAAGTGACTAGAAGGTCTTGTAGAAGCATATGAGCATGTAGAAACATATGAGCATGTAGAAGCATATGAGATTCTCAAATTCATGTAAGCTTTGAGGCTTGATCAAATACACTAGGAGAGCCTCTATTTAAAGGCCTCTAAGATGCATCTAGAATGTGTCTAGAAAGTGTAGAACAAGATTTAGTATGCAAAGAACATTAACAGTAAAGTAAACATTCACAAACTAAAACTGAATTCACATATATGTTTAGACAAAGAAAAGCAAACAAGAAGTCCAAACCTCCAAAGAGAAAACACTCCATGCTTTCTTGATTTTGTAGATGTGTCCTTTGATGTGGATGTATGCTCAATTGCTTGCCCAATTGCTTCAATGGTGGAGATGGGTAATGGCAAATTCGTAGCCTTGTGAGCTTTCAATTTGGCATTATAAGGTTAAGATTGATGACTTTGGTTCTCAAAATAGCATGGTAACTTTAGCTCAAAGATTCTTGTTATTTGGCCAGGGAGGGGATTCAATTTATAGGCTAAGGGCTTGAGGGATGGAGGGCTAAGATGCAAGGAGAGATGAATGCTTAAGGAGGGCTAGGATGCACTCAAAGGACAGCACATGGATTGTGCTTGTTTAGCACCAATGGGAAGGTGACACTTGTCACAAGGAGGATGAGTGTGAGAGGGTAGGGTCAAGGGTTGGTTCAAGGCATGATGAGTGGGGTTGAGTATGTAAGAGAGATGTAAGAGGAAAGAGTGTAGAAGAGGGAAGAGTGTGGAAGATGGATTTAAGAGTCATGAGTGGGCTTGTAAGAGTCTTTTATGGTTTGTAAGAGCACTCATGACTTGGTGGTTGGGATTTTTGAGGGGATACTTTGATTTGGTTTAAGAAAGTCTTAAACTTGCTTAGGGAATATGACATCATTAGGGGGTGGATTAGGCTTGGTTTTAGGATTAGATTAAGAATGTTAGAGATGTGCAAGTGGATGGCATTAATGAGGTTGGGTGAGTTAGTGGCTAAGCTTGGTTAGTATGGGTGGATGGGGTGGATTACGCTAAACGAAAGATTAGGGATAAGTTAGGGGTTTTTAGATTTGAGGATTTTATTTATCAAATAGATTTATTTAATAAATGGGGATTTTTGGAATTAGATAGAAGAATAGTATTTAATTGATAAATAATAGGTTATTTGATTTATCAATTAGGACTATAGATGACTAATTAAATTAATCAGCTAGGGATGGCAAAGGATTAATTAAATAAAAATTTAATTAATGATGCCTTTAGAGATAACTAAATAGGATTACTAAAGCGATGTAATCAAATTTAGGTGTCTACAGAAAGAACTAGAAGATAAGCATGACAACTAAGCATGAGTCTTCTCCAACCTTCTAGATGAGTGATAAGGTTGTAGACACCATGTGCTCAAATAATATGCTAACTCCTAAGTGTAGAGAACTTGTGCATTCTTAGAGTGCAAACTTCTATGTGAACAAATATTAAAATAATGTACAATAATTAATTTAATATTCACTTTATTTATTTTCCATTTAATTTATTAATTTTTAAATCTCATGCACTAACTTTAATAACTCCACTTGTTTTATCTTAATATATTTATATTTTAATCACATGTACACATCATGCAATTTAGAATCTTTTAATAATTTTAATATCTTTTCCATTTTACATTTATTTTTGAAACTTAATTGATAAAATATTTATTAACTCAAATAACTAGTATCACATTCCAACTTTAAAATTATAACTTTTATCTTCAATTATTTTAATTAATTACTTTCTTAATTAATTAAATAAAATAAATATTAAAATATCATATTAATATGCCATTAAATTAAACCATTAATTAAATCTTTTAATTAGGCTTAATTAATAAAAAATCAATCAAAGACTCACAAGGTAAAATGCGAAAAACCCATCATAGCCAAAATACATACAAAATCAAACCAAGGGTTAATATCACGAATTATGTCATCCGATTCATTCAGAGAGTACTCAACTCAGATACTTGTCCTAATTTTCAATTAGGACAAATGGCTTAAAGGGTTGGGATTTGGACTTGAGAATTTATCTCCCCTCTCTTACCATTGAGATAATGCGATAGGGTATGCTCATACTGGCAATTCAGGGAAGCCGATACTCGGTACCTGCAACCTGAATAAAAACCATGCATGTACATATAATATATATATATATATATATATATATATATATATATATATATATATATATATATATATATATATATATATATATATATATATATATATATGCTAAGCTAAACAAGCAATGGTAGGAAGTGGTGCATCATGTAGATCCCAACTAGTAGGTGACTACGAGTCCCTTCTTTAACCACATCAGACATGCCATACATAAGAAAAAACATGCACACCATACACATGCAAGTATGGGGTAAGTATCCATAAGAAAACACATACGATAATAAATCATCTTACTAATCATCATTAATAACTGCAAACACTAAAAAAATTCATCATGCATACATGATATGTAAAGTCTAAGTGATCTCATCACATATCAACTGAATCCATAGCACCATATCTTATAGTCTCAAAACAATGTTGCTAACCATCAACATAAAACTAGCCCTAAAAGAGTTCGACACAATAACAAAAATGTGACCTAGGGGCAGGCACTACATCTACCCCCCCTAGAATTAGGCTTACTCTTGGAAGCCTGCAAGAATGACAAAACTAAGATACTCACTATGCGGGACCCATTGAACCCTTCCCCCTATAGGGCAATATGATTCAACTAGTGACACTACAACACACTTAGAGTGTCATGCCCAAACAACGAGGGCAAAAACACACAAATCTTTATTTTTATTTTTATAATAATTATTATAATGCTCAAGTTGATAAGTTTGCGATCACATAACAAGAAAGGATTCACTTCATTACAACATAAGTTTATAACTCTTGTGGAGGTAAACATCGATAAGATTGAATTTTTGTTATTAAAATGTTATCGACATAAATCACATTATTTTATTAACTACACAACAAGATATGAAAGTTATTTAAATAACATCCTAAAAGAGTTCGGGTTTTAGATTAATATAAAAATATTTAATCAAATAAAATCTACATTTAAACATAATTTAAATAGCCAATTTACCTTAAAAATTAAAACTACTTAATACTCAAAATTTAAATTTTATTATCAATGTAAGACTAACTTAGAACTATATTAATTTAACTATCATCACAACTTACAAAATTCAAACTCATAAAATTTAAAACTAACTTAATAGTAAACAATCCTGACTAAATATATATATTAAAATTTAAAACAATTAACCTTAAACACATAACAATTAAACAACACAATGAATAACTAATCTTGACAAAACAAAATGAAAATCGAAGTATCTTAAATTAAATACTTACTAACTCATAACGTTAACTATATTTAAGTATGTAACTGTCTAATTACTAATCATTAATTTCAACTAAATAATAATGAAAGCTTTCTAAAATTTATTAAATAACTAATTTAATTAAAAACTAAACTAGCTAATCTAAAATATCTTACAAAATAAACTAATTAAACTAACTACTAAAACAACTTACCAACTAATACAATTAATAAAATAAATAAATCCAAAAAAAAAACTAACTAAACATAAAACTTATATAAAATTAACTAACATGCTATTAAATCTAAAACACATATTAACTTAACTACTATATAACAAAAGAATGTAAATTGACTTAACACTAATTTAAGATTTTAAACACTAACATAATTTAACATAAAAAAAAAAAAAAAACACAAATTAAATTTAACAAAAACTAGTAACATACTAACTAAACCTAACTCTAACACACTAAACCCTATTCCAAACTAACCCTCTCCCATCCTACTCTAACCCGCTCCCACTAGACCCCCCCCCCTAGGCCTATGCATGTGCTGACCAAGGCCTGCGCATGGTAGGCGGGCCCTGTCCTTGTGTGGGCGGTATGTCACGCAGGCCTAGTCCATACAAGGCGCAGACCAAGGAGATGGCGGCAGGTAAGGGGTTAAAATAAATTGCTAGCATGATTAAATTTAGAAACAAAACAACTTAATCTCCTTCCAAACAAGTGAGCACCTAGGTTGGAGAGGAGATGGGACATGGGAGATAGTGATGTCATCAATCATGATGACAGTTGACTTTGCAACCCAATCTTTGCAACAAAACCTTATTATAAGCAAGTTTAACTGACGTCCCCCAAGGAGATGGGTAAGAATTGATCACATGAAGTTTCTTAGGTAGGCTAGGATATTTGTTTAATCCATTATTATATTTAATTTAAAACAAACAATATTAAAGAAAAACAAGAAGATAATAAGAGAATCTAATAGATTCTCTGTCTCAAGGGGGAGCATTTAAATTGCTCCCCATACAAAATCCAGAGAGTGTTTGCTCTCTTGCCACATTTTTTTCTTTTTGTCTTATATTTTTCTAAGTAGAATTTTTAGTTGATTTAATAACCAAGGGGGGGAAAATTTTGAAGAGCAAGATAAAGGATTGGTGCAACAAAATATACCAAGGATATGAATCATCTGATTTATTCAATAATACAAGAATGGTTGATTTGATAATCATGATAGCTTACTCTACATTCATAATATGATTCCCTTATTATTGTTTTTTTTTTTTTGATGGATTTAAACATAGATTTAATCCTTGTGACATATTCATACAAAATTTATTGATATCTCAAACAGCTTAAATTGAATCGTCAACTCCAATCATTTTCTTTTCTCAACATAATTTTCATATTTAACATATAAGGAACTTGAAAAATTGCTCAATTAAACCATCATTAAATCATCTTATTCCTGATGTGCATCCATCAAATTTGAAATTTGCAAATAAATCACATGACAAGCAATAATACTCAAACACCAATTTTAATGCCAAACCCGATTCAAAGGGCTCAACCGGGAAAGAATCAGGAAGAAAACCTAGCTTCGTTGCCAATTACAACAAGTTTAAAATACAATTTACAATAGGATATCAATCCCAAATTTCAAAAATTTAATCAAATTTTCCTCATGACCCTAATCAAGGGATTTATAATGTTTTTTGCAACTCATTACTAGAACCATGGAGGGAACAGAATCTGATTAGGTGACCAAAAGCATAAACAAGAACAACTCAAACATGCATATACATACAAGGTGATCACAACATGATTCACAATGAATCAACACTAGGGAAAGGTGGATTCTTCTACCAGGAGAAGTCAAGCACAACACCAAATAGATGCCCAATCGGGGCTATATACCAAAACCTTCCGTTCTTCCATTTCAACATACCAAAATCATACAAGGTTTCTACTGACAGGAAGGGGCCCATAACACCCTACCCTTTCTCCCTCTTCTCATCCTAAGAAGAGACTCTACACTAGTTGGAGTCCAACTAAACAGACCTTTCCCAAAATTGGTCACATCTGCCCTCTCCAAGGGTGAGTAATACCAAAACACCCATGCAAGAAAATCTCAAAATTGCAAACATAAACATGAAAGGAAAATATGAAAAAAATAACATGGTTTTCAAATCTTCCCAACATACCCACAACCATACAAACATTCAAAAAACAACAAGGTAGCATAGGCATGAAACAAGAATGAAATTTGAAGAAGGGAGATGAGAATTCCAACCTTCACAAAGAGGTAATGGCAAATGTATAAGTTTGAGTAGAGCTTCCCTTTCCTTGCTTCAATCTTCAAGAACTCCTCTATAAATGTAGAGATTGGGTAACAACCTCCACAAGTCTAAGAAGGGCCTCTAAATAAGCCTCAAACTCAACCACCAAAAGGAGCAATAACTATTTCCACCCACTAGAAAATCTAGAAACTCCTAACTCAACCTACACTATGGTTAAAACCTAAGTGGAGATGAGGTGAATTAACTCAAGATAACCATGGTCAATTTTCGGACAAAGGCAAAAAGAGACTTTTTGAGTGACCTCAAAAGTCAATAAAAGGGGCTTAGGGGTTGGAAAAGACCCCTAACCCATACCCATACCCTTTGGGTATAAAAATTTCATGATTTAAGCCTTAGGAAAAAGGTTTAGAGCCAAACAAAAATTAAGGAATAAAATAGGACCTTCTAACTACTCTAACATTGAAAATTAAGCACTAATCCAAATTAGGGATGACTAACCTTGATTAAGAACTCGATTAGCAAACTGACACTAACTTAAACCGACTTATGTCCAAAGGCTACACAACTAACCCTAATCACCACACTGAAGAACATAAACAATTTACAAGTGTCAAGCGACACTAAAAGAACATAGTTATGAACACTAACATTCACTGAACACTGAAAGATACATACATACATCTCACAATACAATACATGAATTATGAACAACAAGGTTTCCAAAATTAGCACAAAGAGATCAGTTATGTTCCTTCATAGGGTTTCTCGGCTAAATATCTGCACATTCATTGCACACATCAGTAGTCCCATAAAATCACACGTACATAAATGTACACGTTTAAGAAATTCTCATAAATTAAAACATTCATCAATAAGGGTTCCTCTCATCCTATTCAATTCTTAACCATTTAAAATATCTTAAACCAAACTGTTAATCCTACCTCTTACTTAATTCATCGACATACATATACATAAAAAATTAAATGACAACATCAAATATCTAAAAGTGACATCACACAACATGAAATAATATAATATGTTTTGAGCATCAGATAATGTCTCGACATCTCGAGTCGTGAGTATCAAAATTATAAAGTAACATCTAAGGCTACGAAGGATCGGGGCGAGGCCTCATATAGAGCAATATGATTCTCGTTTAATTATAAATCGAAAACCATATCAATCCAACATTCATTCTTTTAACAACTACTAAAATAGATCCCCTAATACATTCTAAACAAAATCAACTTAATGCTTGCAAAGATAATCAAGGGCATACTACCTCACAACATAGATAAAAGATACATGTTTTGCAATTACAATGAGTTTCAATTTTCAGTTTTGAAAGCTAAGTGTTGAAGTATGAAAAATATGCAAGTAACAGTTTAGGTTCTATTTCAGTTCACCTAGTTTCAAGTTTCCAGTTTGAAAGAGATACACATCATAGTTCAAAGTTTTCATTTTTTTCAACTAGTTAACAACTAGTGGCATTACAATTTACCCAGAGCTCCCGATGTTGAAACTCGAGCTCTGATACTGAATGCAATGCCCCACCAAGGGATCCCATAGAATTAACCTAAATTTTAACTACATTTTCCAAACAATTTTTTTTTAAACAGGAAAGTAAAGACCATGCATAACTTATACATAATAACGGAAGCAATAGCAAAAATTCAAATAAAATTCAACATAACATACATAACTGGTTACATTCCTTAAAGATCCCTTAATGTTGAGTCACATCTAACATAACTAATTATGTTCCATCTGATACTACGTCCACATGAAATAATAATGAAATGTCCAATATTCTTAAATTACATTTTTGATTGCTCAATCATCCACTACACATGCCACAGGGTATGAAAAGCTTAAAAGAACATACATGTCTATAAATAAAGAACATCATCATCCAATACTAATCCATGATCTAGTAAATGAAACCACATGTCATACATGATACATCATGATCATAAAGATATAAACATCCATCATAAAAATAACCATACATCACAAACATAATTAACTAAGCGCACGGTTCCTCCCAACTGTAAATAGCATCATTAGACCATCATGGATCCTAGCCATCCCTCCATGCGTAACATTCCAAATCACCAAAGAGATCATCGGTATTAACATAGTAGGAATGTTACTCCTAAAACATCCTACATCATATGCATAAAGTAATCTAACATGCAAAGTAAAGCATAAGATAACATCATCTAACATATGCAAATCATCAATATAAGAAACATATCAGTAAATACATCCATCATAAGGTATATCATCTATCTTAATGATCTAAGAATAGAATGAAGATAAATACCAACCAAGAATGCTCCAACAACAAGGTCTTAGATGGATCTCAAATGATAAGAGTGGAAAAATACTACCACCTGACCACGTGGAACCTAAGTGGTCCACTACCACCGTGCTGAGGAGATAATCTCAAGTCCCAAATAGGCTATCAAAAATGACATAGCAAAGATACTTTATAAGTCCAAGAATCCTAAAAGTATACTAACTCAAAGGTTCCAATCACAAAATTGACATCTAATCCCAGAGGCACACAATGACATGTAGGAAACCTACTATGCAAGTGGGAAAGTGTCATCACATATATCATGTAGAAGTTACCCTTGCAGTTTGCTAAACTCCATGGGTCCCTACTGATCCTCATGCAGCCATTAGTATCCTCTCATACTGACAAGGCATACTAGGGAATGAAAGGTCACAACCAAGCATTCTCTCTACTCCCATCCTATTCTGTACAAGCACTCGAGGCATGGGCGAGAACAAAAAAATTATCTTTTTAAGTTCATTTAATCCCCATTTAGTGTAAATGTTATCACTTATTAACACAACTTACAATGAGTTACCCTAGCAGCCACTTAGGGCCCTAGCCCCCATTGCAAGCCACTTCCCAACACTACAAGTAGATAACCTACCCTAAGCTCATAGAATCATAAAATCACCCCAATCCTATACAAGCGACTGGAAAGAAATACAAAAAGATAATCCACAATAAGAATCATCAAATATCCAAAATAAAAGCATCAAATCTCCAGGAGCAACTGAAAAGCATCTATAGAATATCATGACCACAACAGTTCTCTATTGGCAACTGAAGGTATCACTGATAATCAAAAGTATCCATTGGTTCTCAATAACCAAAATATATCTCAAAATCATATTAGTCAAAGACTCCAAAATGGTTGAGTCAAAACATGTCACAACATGACATCATCAAGAAATAAATCAACATTTTAGTCTCATCATGGCGACTAGAAAGTAATCCAAGGTTAACTGATCGATGACTCAAAAATGGTTAAGTCAAGTGTCTTGGATACATATAACTCAGCTTCACTCAAGAAGACTGAAAAGCAATAACAATCAGTAAATACAACATCTCATAGAGCATACCATCACATAACCATGGTTGGGTTTATAAAAATTGAGACCAAATAAGATTAACATGCCATCACATTTCATAACCCACAAGCTTCTGGTAACAACTGAAGACTGGTCAACACTAATCAACCCAAGAACCCAAAACAAGAAGCATTGAGAAAACACAATGCAAACACATGTTTTGGTTTACTAAAATCACATAGTTAAATTGAGTGTGAAGGTTTTAGTTTCTGTTTGCAAGTATACTTCAACTGTATAAGATTAATCATTTACCTACAAGTCAACCTGTTTGTTCCCTTGAAAATATTATCCTTTCATTATTTAAAATAATATTCTAAGAATAACTGAAGAATAAATATTTACTCATTAAATCATTTGACACATAAAAAAATCATTGGCTTTATTTTGCTAAGATTAATGTTACTAATTGAATAACTCTTCCTGAATGTTACTTCAACTTTCCAACATAATCAAAGGATCATTATTCATTATATTATAAGAGATCTAGTTACCAATCTTTGGAATAAGAAGATAACAACAAGACTAACTATCTTACATAAAACGCCATGCTTTATTAAATCATTAAATTAAGTAATAATGCAAATAGGTACACAATCCATGACCCTATATCATTTAATTAAAACTCAATTAAATATTACTAAATCTTAAGTCTCTTGATTAAATCATCAATAACATCCATTAAAATATCTAAAGTCATTATTCAAGTCATTAGAATAAGACTTATCAACTTTGATGTAAATACTTAACAACTTCACTAAAAGAATCGATATTAACATATCAATTAAAACTCTATATATAACTTAATTATTAATTAAATTTAATTAACTCTAATTAATTAATTTAATCAATAATTATGTCATGCCCAAAAATACAGGGCCAAAACACACTAACAAAATTTATTTATATTTAAGGTGAAAAAAGGATTAAATGTAATACATAAGTATTCTCTAATCATATTTTAAACTTAAAATTTCATAGCTAAGTATGTATATATATATATATATATATATATATATATATATATATATTAACATGTTCTTTGATTAATCTAAATTAATCAAATGTGATTACCAATCATAAAAAAATGTGCAATAAGGTAACACCATCACATCTGATTTTTAAGTAACATTGGCAAAACTAAAAACAAAACTGTAAGACTCATTGCAAGAATATTTACTCAATCACTTTTTCTATAAATCTACCTGGTTCAAAGGCTCCTTCAGAAAAGAACCAGTAAGAAAATTCGGCTTCGTTGCAATTACAACAAGGTATTGAAATACACTTACTTAGGATTTTCAATCCCAAAATTACAACAATTTAATTGAATTTCTTTCATGACCCTCATCAAGGGTTTCACATCATTTTTTTTGCAACACATTTCTAAGAACCGAGGAGAGAACAAAATCTGATTAGGTGACAACAAGCATGACCAAGAAACAATTCAAACATGCATAATTATACAAGGTTTTCGCAATGAATCAAAACTAGGGAAAGGTAGATTTTTCCAATAGGAGATGTTAGACACAACACCAAACCAGGTGCCCAATTAGGGCTATAAATCAAGAACTTTCGTTCTTCCATTCTTACATGCCAAAACTCATATGTGATTTGTGCTGACAGGTAGGGGCCCATAACACCCTACGCTCTCTCCCTCTTCTTTTCCTGAGAAAAGACTCTGCACTATTGGAGTCCAACTAAAATGACCTTTCCCAAAATTGGCCACTTCTGCCCTCTCCAAGGGTGAGCAATGCCAAAACACCCATGCAAGAACATCTGAAAATTCAAACATAAACATGAAAGGAAAACATTCAAAAATCATGGTTTTCAAACCTTCCCAACATACCCACATACATACAAGCATTCAAACAACAACAAGGTAACATAAGCATGAAACAAACATGAAAATTTGAACAAGGGAGATGAGAAATCCTACCTTCACAAAGAGGTAATGGAAAATGAACAAGTTTGAGTAGAGTTTTTCCCTTCCTTCCTCAATCTTTCAAGACTCCTCTCTAAATGTAGAGATTGGGTAACAACCTAAACTACTCCAAGAAGGGCCTCTAAATAAGCCTCAAACTCAACCACCAAAGGGATCAATAACCTCTCCCACCCACCTACAATTCTAGAAGCTCCTAAGTCAACCCATTCTATGGTTAACCACTAAGTGGAGGTGACGTGAGACAACTCATGGTAGCCATAGTCAATTTTCGCACGAAAGCAAAAGGAGACTTTTTGAGTGGCCTCAAAAGTCAATAAAAGGGGCTTAGGGGTTGGAAAAGACCCCCAACCCATACCCATACCCCTTGGGTATAAATATTTCATGTTTGAAAGCCTTAGGAATAGGTTTAGAGCCAAACAAAAGCTAGGAATTAAATTAGGACCAATTAAAAACTCTAAAATGAAGATTAAGCACTAATCTAGATTAAGGATGACTAAACTTGATTAAGAACCAAATTAGCAAAAAGAAACTAACTTAGTCCGACTTAGGTCCAAAGGTTACATAGCTAACCCTAATCAGCACGCTGAAGGGCATACATAATTCACGAGTGTCAAGTGACACTATAAGAACACAGTTTACGAACATTAACATTGCCTTGCGTGAAGCTGTTCGGATTTTGAAGCAGGATTATTTATGATTGGTAGCCGACCATGATCACTTGGTTGAGTGGGGGAGTACAGCCTATGAGGCACTCTTGGATCGTGAAGAGGAGGTGAGTGAGCTTTCCTAGGAGCTCATAGCGACTACTGAGGCTTTAGAGGACACACGGCAGGATCTACAAAAGTCGCAGTTTCAGTTGAAGGAGGTGATCGTGGCGTTGGGGTATTTGCGGTCAAACCCAGCCCCATACTCAGTTCATTTGTCTATTGAGGTAGATGACGGTAAGTACACTCCTACAATTGCTATTGAGGAGCTTATTGTTGGAACTGACACACATGTTCAGGATTTAGAAGTAGCTGGTCCAAATAAGTTTGGGATACCGGTAGAGTCAAGTTTCCAGATTGATTCTTCTCAGATAGTTGATAGTGTGGTACAGTTGAGTATGCCACCCTTACAGGAGGACCAGTTGTGGTGTAAAGGGGAGTATGTTAATGTTTCCTCATATAATTTTTACTGCACTGAACCATTCATGGAGTATTTGCTGGATAGTGCATGTGTTCATTTGGACTCGCATAAAGTGATAGAAGGTGTTCTCATCCAAGATACTAGTGTTATTTGCAGATTGGTTGAGAAGATTATAGGGGTTCTTGCTACTATGCTACCTCACAGGGATCTCGAGGAAGGGTTTTTTGAGTAGAATGCACGGGATCCTATCCATCCTACAGTCAATCGAAGTCAGAAAATGGAGCCATCTGTTGATTCCCAATTTAGTGATGATGAGCCAGCAGCAGAGGTTGGAGGTTCTTATCAGCGTTATGCGATAGGGTACGCTTGTCATTTTTGTTTTGACACAGAAATAGAAGATTTTATTTCACGCAGATGTAGATTGGCTCCAGTTTCTTACCATCCATTAAGGGATAGATTGGCACCATCTTTTGAAAATAAAATTGGTAGTAGCAAGTTACTTAGCCTGCAGCATCGACACACCCGGAGCAGTTTTTCAGAGATTGGATTTGATGGCAGTGATTCAAGTACCTATGGCTATTGTCATATCTATAGTGCAGTTGGGTGCAGATGTCATTTTGACAGGGGTTTGAGTTTTGATAGAGTTGATCTTTCAGTTGGCTTGAGTTCCGCAGAATGTTTTCTTCTACTGACATTTACAGTTGGTTTTCAGATAATTTCATCAGAGTTGCCAGTTGTTTGGATGTTGAGTATAGTTTCTCAGATACTGGTATTGATGATTACTCCACAAGAGTATGATGAGGATTGGGATGATACACAGATTTACATTTGGGATCCAGGCAGATTGATTGGTTCATGGTTCAACCATTGCTTGGGGACAAGCAATTTCAGGAAGGGCGGACTGTCATGTCCCCAATTTTCGGTGGCAGTCTGATTAATTAATTTGATTAACTTGGTCGTCTAAAATAATGAATATTTGATGAGGATGACTAATTAATCATTTTAATTAAATAAATAAATGATATTAAGTTAATTACTTATAAAGTTATTAAATAAATAAATATTAAAAGATAACTTTATATTTAATTAATTTAATAAAGTGACTTGAATTATAAAATATTTAATAAAGTCACTTAGGAGATAAGATCAAAAATGTTCTAGAAGTCTCTGGAGAAGATGGAGAAAAAAAGAATAAATAGGCACCCCGGGGCTTCATTCTAATCAAGCAGTTGTTTTATCTCTTTTGTTTTCAGATTGTGATTCAATCACAGGTGCATTGTGGAACCTAGGGTTTCTGCAATTGTCACAGTTGGCCATTGAGAACGATAACTCTCAATTGGTTCGCAATTTTGAGGGTGTGAAATATCACCTGAATTATTGCAGATTGGAGGTGACATTACAGTCATTTCATCGGGGCAAAATTTGTGGCCTAAGGCCAAATTTTGGAGGATCATTCTGAGAATTGATATTTGAAGATTTAAGCTATTCGCAAAGGTTTGGAGTTAAGCATATTATCCAAGCAGGGTCTGCAGCATTTAATTTGGATTGTCGAAGAGACAAGAAAGACTCCAAAGTCGAAATTTATTGGGCAGTAATTTTTCCTCACAACTTGTGTGCTGCCGTCTCTGGATTCAGGCGCTCCTTCATAGTGTGTTTTTCGTCACTTGAATTTACAAAAAAAAAATCGCAGGTGTTATTCTTAAATCTGCGGCAAGGATTTTTGAGTGAATTTTGAACTTGGGCTAGAGCTCATATTAACGGCAATTTTCCTTGAATCGAGGTGCCTCATTTCTTATGACAGACCGTAGGTAGTTGGAGGTTGGAAAGCGGCTTTCCTTCACAATAATTCGTGTATGCCGGAATAGCCTTTGTAGGGGACAGGAGAATATTAACCTTCAGCATCAGCATTGAAGAAATCCTACTGGGCTCCGAACAAAAGGGTGGTGATACCAGTTTAACGCAAGAGGCAAGCCAATAACTGAATCGACATTCATCGTGGGCACTACGATTTCTGGTCTGCAATTCGAACCATGACTGGAAGGGTTCGTGCTGAGAATCATTGTTGAAGAAGGGTTGATTTCAGCTGGAACTTATATTTCTGCAATTCCTACCAGCACTGGATGATTTATCATACCATATTAGGGACCTACATTCACTAAACTAGAACAACATTCACTGTTATTGGAGCTGCAGCAATACATTCTGAATATTGGTTGCGATCTGCTATAGGGTATTGGTAAGGCATTTCGAACAAGCTGCATATTACCTTTCAATCCAGACAAGGGTCGCTGATGCTATCTATGTGACAGTGCTTCCTCAGTTGCAGGGGATGAGCTTCCCAAAATAGATGTAGACATTCTTCTAGCTGTTGCTGACAGATTGGACAGTTTGGTTGGTCTTTTGCTATAGGTTGCCAGCCATCTGCAACAAGTGATTCTTTTTGGTCTCCACAGAATTTCATATGGACTTGTCCAAATATTGGTAGAAAATCGAAATAATGTGGATTTGACATTGGCAATACAAATAACAGCTGATTATGATTTGTATTTTCCATTAGCAATAGTGGCGGCCATTCCAGGTTCTGGTTATTGCTCTAGTTATATATGACTTTTGTTACTCATTATTAGAAACTTGTAACAAATGAGAATTTCATTTTCCTTGAATGTTATTGCTAACCATTGCATTTGAAACATCCACCTTATCTGGTGTATTGTAACATTTAATGTGCATGCCAAGTATTTGATAAATCCCCTCAGTACAATATTGCTTTTTAGTGGCCATCGCAGTAAGGGTCATTTCAAACCGAAGAAGACAATCTAGAATCCTTAACTAAGGAATTAATTGAAGTCTTCATCTTTGAGAACATTGACAAAAGCAGTGAAGTACAAAAGGAGATTTTAATTCAAAAAGTTCTAAAATTAGGAGGAGATAATTATACCTATGAAGATTTGAAAAAAGACTTATTAAAAATTCAAGGTGAAGACAAAAATGAGGAAACACTACTACCAACCAATGCACTTCCAGAGATTATGCAAGATAAGGATCTTGAGGAAATTGAGCTCAAAATATATACATCTATAGAGGTTAGAGCCACAAATGACCACCTAAACAGTTATCACAGGAGATGGTATGTGAAGAAATAGATGGTAAAGAAGGCAATCAATCTGAAATTGCTTTAAGGGCACAAAGGAATATAGAATTGTTGAGGATCCAAATGAATCAGGAAGGACTTAAATTCCCTAAATATGGTAAGGTGAAACATAAAAGAGGTAGAAAATCTCTCAAGGAACTTAGATAAATAGACAAGTAGATGGTCAGGCCAGAGAACAAGAAAAGATCAGTCAACTATCATTTTCGCTGCCAATCTTTCCTATGAGAAGCTATAGAGACTTTGGAATTTGTGGTACACGAGCCTCCATTGTGCTTTCCAACATCTTCACCACTTCACTCATGCTTGGTCTCTCATTCTCATCATCTTGAATGCACAACCCAGTCACTACAGTGGCTCTTCTCACCTTTTCCATATCTGCCTCACTCACTATCCTTGAGTCCACAAGGTTTCTTGGGTTTCCCCTCTAAATCTGAAATGAAGCCCAGATAGGAAAGTACAATCTACTTTCCTACACTGTTAAATCTAGATTTGCTTGGCCTGATATAATTTCCAACAAAGTCATTCTATAACTGTACACATTAGCCTTGGGAGTGATAGGAAGACCCAAGATCCACTCTGGAGCTAGATACCCACGAGTTCCTCTTGTGGTTGTCAGTACTCAGCTGAAATCTCTGCCCAGTAGCTTTGCCAACCCAAAATCAACAACCTTTGGGCTGAAGTCACTATCCAGAAGGATGTTTTCAGGCTTGATATCGCAGTGAATGATACAATCCTTGCATTCGTCATGTAAATAAACTAATTTTCGTGCAGTACCCAGCGCGATTTGAAACCAAGTCCCCAAGTTCAACACCTTCTCTACCTCTTCTGGTGTAGAGAAGAGGAATGAGTTTAAAGAGCCGTTTGGCGTGTAGGCATACACTAGAAGCCTTTGAGAGCCATGTGCGTAGAATCCTTGTAGCCTCACCAAATTCACATGTTGTATCCTGCTAGTGGTGATTATTTCAGTGCGAAATTGCTTTTCTGCTAGCGTGGAACCCTCTAATCTTTAAACCGCAATAGACATCTTATTTGGCAGAGTTCCTTTGAAAAAAATGTCGAATGCTCCGCTACCCAGTATGCTTGTAATTGTCCATTGCGATTCTCAGCTCTTTATAACTGAACTTTCTCAGTGACAGTGGCACCTCCTCTCCAAGATTTCTCTTTGACAGCCTTCAGCGCTTCAACAGAACAAACGTTGCTAACAGGATAGCCAATATAGCAAAAAAAGATGTTGTGGCATAAAGTAAAATTGCAGAGGCAAGGACTTTGTTGCTTTTCTGTGAAATCAGCTGTGGGATCTCAGAATCTGCCGGCCTAATGAAGATGGATTGGCCCTTTGATGACACACTCATTTCGAATAAATCTCCAAACCACAATCTGCAGACTAGTGGGTCAGAAATACCCAAAGCAAAGGTTGTACACAAACAATTGCCTAGACAAGCTTTCTGTCAGCTTTGTTGTGTTGGCTCGTTGTTGATGAAGACAGCTTCCCTTTAGGGCAAGTATTGGTTCTTGGCTTCTAAGAAGTTGTTCATTGTGCCCCTTGTGGGAGAGCACTACAAGGGCTTTTGCTGAGCACACCCACTTGACCACCAACCACCTGGAGAGTCCATTTGCTTGGGTGTGAATCCCTCCACACAACTACACACATCATTCGCATTGCACAATCCATACGGCTCGTAGATCTCATAGTTAGTACATTGACCTCGATATGTCGACCATCTTAGACTCCAGCTATCATCGTCCATCAAGAAGTAGAGTTGAAATTCACTGTTCTCATCTAACAGGAACTGAGCTGTGATAGTATTATCTATCAGGTTTATGTCAAAATTGATGTATATTCTTGAGGGAGAAAGCATCACACATGACCCCTGAACTTTCTTCTGACCTTACAGTTCTAGAACCTTAGTAAAATGGTTCGGCTGAAGGCACACTCCACTGGACCAATATGGAACAATGATATTAAAGAGCATCATCATCTACGTCTTTCCAGAAAAGGTGTTCATTTGGAAAGAGAAGAGGCCACTTCTAGGATTAGAAGAACTCTTCTAGGAAGTGAGGGCCATGCCTTTCCACATCTTCATGCCAGGGAAACATTTGTCTATCAGATGTGCAAAACTCTCCCAAACAATCGCAGACTCATTGTGGGAGTCACCTAGTGTTGGAATGTGTAATTTTTCCTCAAATGAAATGTAAAATCGTAATACAAGATTCTAGAAATTGATGGATAGGGTTAGGTAAAGTTCTAGAAGTCGTAGATAATTCTAGAAAATTCTATTTGTGTTTTGTTGGTTAATTTAGATGTTTCCAGAAATGATCTAAGACCTTTATAAATAGAGGCTTCATGTAATGTAATTGATATGGACAAAATGATGAATGAAATATAATTTAGTGTATTGTGTGGTAGCACATTGCGTTGTTCTTTGTTTTTGTTATTTTTCTTCTGCACATCTATCAGATTGGTATCAGAGCCTAGTTGGATAAAAGGTTGTACAGAATTTTAGATTGTAATAAAAGCACAGGTGGTGTGTTGTGCTACTAAATGGTGGAGGATTGTTTGTGTTATGAGAAAGATAATTGTTTTGAAGAAGACTGCATAGGAAGTTTTGAGTAGGAAAGAGGGCAAGTCGGCAAAAAGGGTGTGGTGCACATTCTTATAATTATTTAATGGCATTTGAGAAATTATCCCATTGTCTTTAAAAGAAGGGAAGATCATAATATTTAGAATTTTCTAAAAGACAAAGCAAAGTGTGTTAAATTCTTGTGTTTTAATGGGGAAAGTTAGAAAAAGAGTAAAGAAGGAAAAAAAATAGTTTGGAAGAATAATTGATGAATTTTAGAGAGTCAAATTCAAATTTGATAAAAGGGTTCAAATAAGTTGGAAAACAAAATTATGAGTATTTGTGTCAAATTTAAGATTTAGAAAAGGAATTGATCAAAGCTAAACAGAAAAATGAGAAATTAGAATAAATGTTAAAACTATATGATGATGACAAAAAGAGAAATAAAGATTTAGAAGAAAAGTTAAAAGTGTTTGATGATATTGAAAAAAAAAAAAAAGCTTTAGAAGAAAAGGTGATGAAATTGGAAGAGGAAAATAGTATGCTGAAGGCGGAATTGTTTAATGTAAAACAAGAGAATATAAATTTGAAGTTTAATCCATCTTTGTGTGATGTATCTCGTGACACAAATGATTTAAGTGATTATGGGATTGAGAACTATGATTTTTTTGAAGCTAAAGGTGTTTGTGATGAAAAGAAGTTTGCAGATCTTGTTTGTTATGATAATAATAGTATTGGCTTGAAGATTATGAAAAGAGTGGGTTTCAAAGGTAAAGATTTACGAAAGAATGAACAGGGATTAAGGAATCTGGTCGAGACTACAGTCAGGCCAAAATATGCAGGTCTCTGATATGATGCAGGTAGTGGAAAGATGAATAAAGGTTCAAGAGAATCAATTGAAGGCATAAAGATTATGCAATGTTCACATTGTAACAGGAAAAGCAATACAAAGGATAGATAGTGGGATTTTTATCCATGTAATATTTGTGGCTTGAAGAGTCATAGTGAAAAGATGTGTTGGAATAGGGAGTGTAAAAATATTTGTATGTACAAGTGCTTAAAAATGGATTTTGGATGGAGCTATGGATTGAGTTGGAGAAGATTACAAGTATGATCAAATGTTTATTTAGGTATAAATGTTCAAGAATAAGAAGAAATATAGTAGCATTTGGAAACATATTAGAGCAAGGCATCAAAGAGGAAAAAGTTTACTGACATTTGTGACAAATGAGGCAAGCGACAGTCATGTATTAACAAAGGCATTAATAGATATGAAAATTATCGAGAAATGACATTTTGGCATTAGGCAAAATAAATGATTTGGAATTTGTATGTAATAACATTTGAGGTTGAAATTAAGGGGGGGTGTTGGAATGTGTAATTTCTCCTCAAATGAAATGTAAAGTTGTAATACAAGATTCTAGAAATTGATGGATAGTGTTAGGTAAAGTTCTGGAAGTTGTAGATAATTCTAGAAAAGTCTATTTGTATTTTGTCGGTTAATTTGGATGTTTTCAAAAATGATCTAAGACATCTATAAATAGAAACATCATGTAAGATAATTGATATTGACAAAACGATGAATGAAATATAATTTAGTTTATTGTGTGGCAGCGCATTGTGTTGTTCTATGTTTTTGTTATTTTTCTTCTGCAGATCTATCACCTAGCACAGTGAAATTACGGGAGTCTGTTATGATTGCTTGGGATGCTCTTTGCCCAATATCAGTCCACCAAACTGACACGCCATTTCTATCAAACAATCTCAGATGACCGTCGCTTGAAAAGTTCAGAACGGCGGGCATTCCTTTGACAGGATTATCTTTGTTAGCCACCCAAACAATGGCCCTCTGAGAGATTGGTGCATACCAGATGCCAATATACCAATTGGTCATTCCATTCGGACTGAAAAATCCCAATGCAAACGTTCCATTCTTGGAAATGAGGGTCTGATTGCTAGTAAGCGAAGCCCCCAGCTGAAGCGTATCACCAACATCCAATTGGCACCAATGCAAATATGCGGTGCAATACTTGCAACTATGGCTAAGAACAAATTCTTAATTGCCATCGAGGAAGCGCATAAATGGCGATCCGTTTCTTTCATAGCTGGCTACACAATAATCGAGATGGCTGAAGTAGCGCCACCAATTTTATTTTTGTTTCTTTGCAATATTGTGAACCATATCTTTCCTTTTACTTGACTAGATTACATATGCAGAACCAAAAGTCAAAAGTACTACTTAAATAACCTTCACCAACTATAACACGTAAAAAGTAAGCATGTTTTTCTAACCAGTCGCATTCAATAGAAGACTTACAACGAATAAATAAATATATGATTTCAATTTTTTTTTAAAAGTTTGAAAAAGCAATGTAAATGGATGCCCCATATATCTCATGCCCTCCATCTCCATGCATTACTGTGCAGTAGTCAAGTCAATAAGTTGTCAGTGTATGGAAAACTGTCAAACTATCAATGTCTTATTTTAGTCTTATATTTACCTATATTATACTTAGTTTTATATTCTAGGATTCATTCCTAATTAAGCAATTTAATCTAAGAAGTTTTTTTTAGAAAAGTATAAAATTCTTTTAAATTTTTTAACAAATTCTAATTATTATATTTTTAATTTATTTTTTAAAAAAAGGTGTAGATATTATTGTAAAATTTATTGTTTTTAAATTAATAAATTTGATAATTTCTTATTTTAGTTATGAATTTTTAAGATTTAAAATAGTTTATTTAATAAAAGATACTAACTAAAAAATAAATTCGTAGAATATTGTATATAATTGAAGTTTTATAATAATGTTATAGTGAGATTATTCTTGCAAATTATTTAATTATTTATTATTAAAAGCAATTGTTTACTTCCAATTTTCTATAAAGAATTTGAAGATTCAATGAATAATTTCATTTAATAATAATTACATCAAAATTAGGACTTGAATTTCAGCATGTTAGACTTCGATATGTAAAAAAATTAATATATCAATCGAATTGACAAGTTCTTCTTTTCTCCTCATCAATATATTCTCTCTATATTTTCTTAAATAAATACTCACATAATTTTTTAATTTTTTTTTCTATATTATCAATATTCAATTTTTTTTTTGTATTACATATAAGGAGATTTAAAAAAATTATACAACAGTATCAACTAAGAGTACAAAAAAAGAGGCCCAGCCTCACCATGAAGTCAGGGTAAAGTGCATATAGACAAAGTTCATAGAGAAAAAGACACTAATGTTAAACATCATGATAGGTATCCATCCAAGCAGTCCAACCCAATGGTCCCTCCATCCAAACAATACTTTTTCACCTGTGGATTTGGGTCAGCATGAATATCTCGTCCCTCTTGGACTTGATGTTCTTCATGATCTCTTGATTGATCTGTTCAAACATCTAAAGGTCATTAAAATTCCTCCTCCATTCAAAACCATGTTTCGACTTGTAGACAAAGAAGGTGGTATGACCATCCCTCAAGAATCTTCTTAGCTTTTCTTGTTCCATCATCATCATTGTATGAACCTAGAGATGTTTTTTTTTTGTTAAAAGTGAGTTTTCAAAAAATCTCAGTAAGAACTCTAGGGTTGCTTTGATACCTTTCCTCATTCCTACACTTCCAAATCTACCATAGAATGTTAGAGGACAGAATATACCAAAAAACATTAGAATCTTTTTAAAGCTCATCAATATTACTAGTAATAATTTCTTGAATGTTCACATTTATAGGATAAGTAATATCGAACATATTCTAGATTTCGTTAGCAAAAACATAGTCAACCAAGATATGTCTACCTATTTCTAGAAGCCTACATAGGCTATGAAAATCATTCATAGAATCATCTTTTCTAATAGGGAGTTTTTCAAGCATAACCAACCCTTTTAAATACTTAATTTTAGGTTCACCAACACCTTTCCAAAGAATATTGAAATACTTCTTCCAAGAACAAGCATCAAGGGAGGAGTACCAAATAGAATTAACATGATCAATAATATTATCATTATGCCCAATGATATTATAATTTCTTTCTTTCTTTGAGTTTGGACATAATGACACCATCTGGCCATTTGCATTTTAAGTATCTATGAGAGTCCACATGACAATCAATGGGCAGGTCCTTGGCAGCCTTGACAAGCATGTTGTAAGTTTTCTTTTGAGAGTCTGCAATATTAAACCTGTGATGCAGTGCAAGGTAGCAGTATCCCTAAAGGAGATGTCCTATCCCCCAAAAAATATAGCCACAAAGCGAAAACACAATAGCAAGAAGCAACAATGCAAGATCTGATACCAAATTACAATAATATATTCATAAAATATAATTGATTACGTGCAATATGCTCGACTATAAGGCCTTCTAGGGTAGGGCCAAATACAAACAACAATTACAAAATCAATTCTACAAGATCTAACAAGATCCAATTTCCCAAAACAATCTCAGCTATTTAGATACACAAGTTGATAAGAACACCAAGAAGAATCCAGACCTGCACCCACAGGTCCACAAAGAGATCCTCTAGTTCTTAAGCCGCATCTCTAGGTCTTCAAATTCACATCTATCCTTCCTTCCATCCCACTAGCTGAATGACTAAAAGATTCCACAATACCCCTACTTATACCAATCTAAGCCACAAGTCAGCCCAGAACACAAATTAAATACCGATACATAAATTAAATGCCAAAAGTCGATCTCCAATAGTAATTAAATGTCCACAAATTGATATCTAAGAAAAAATGCAATATCTCATAGCTTCAATTGAATTAGAGCTCATGCTTTGAATTAAGGGTATTACTTTAGGTCCTCTAAAACCCCTTAAAGGCACATAGGCTGATTCACCAAGGATAAGTGCACATCCATTCCAAAAGTTACGTACAGAAACTTGTCGCACGAACTATCAAAAATTGATACTCTAGGAGAATTGCCATATCTCCCAACTTATAAGGAAATAAGACTTGCACCTTTGACACAAGGAATTAATCTAGGTCCTCTTCAATCCTTGAAATGTGCATCCTCTAACTCATTTCTTAAAATTAGTTACATGGCTTGGAATAGGGACCCAAAAAATAGAAAACATAGTTCTAGTAGCAAGGTAAAAATAGCTCAAACTTCAACTCAATCCATCCCTCCAAACATATAGGATTGCAAGAAAACCTAAGATGCTACTACATCAGACACCCCAAGTTCAAAAAGATATTTTAGTAATTGGAAGAACATCTTCTGGGATTCAACACATATATCCCAAACTAGTTCTTCACATACATATCCTCCAAGTCTTCAACTTGTAGATTCTTTCACTTTTTCTCTTCTTCTTCTTCTTCACATCCACCATAGGTGTTCCATAGGTCTATTTTCCATGTTGATTTCAAACCTTCTTAGAATCTATGAACTCAACTCAGCTACCAATACTCAAGTTCCTCCTACCTAGCTCTTTATTTTACCAAGGTCTACCAAGCAACACATGACAACTATTCATGTCCATAATATCACACAACACTTGATTGTTATACTGCCAAATCCAAAAATCAACAACGCACTACTCCCTCACTTCCAAAGCTTGCTCACCTTGTGACCAACCAATCTGATAAGGATAAGGATGTCTCACTCTCTTCAAACCAAGTTTCTAAACCATCTCTTAAGAAACAAGGTTATCAATACTATCACCATCCACACTCACCTTGCAGATTTTTCCACAAAACTTACAACAAGTCCTGAACAAACTAGTCCTTTGACAATAATCTAATGCCCTCTCACTGAACAATACTCGTCGAGCCAAAAAAATTTCTCCTTACTTAGGTTGACTATCCTAGACTTCAACCTCATTCATAATTGTAGCTGTCCTACCAATCAGATGTTCAAAAGATCTATGCCCTTCTTGATAGCACTTGAAACAATTACCTCTAAACCCACCTCCACCTATCCTTCTTTTTTGTTCAACAGGTTTTGGTTCATCTTCTACTTTTGGTATAGCTTGTGCTAAACTATCCTGCTTCTCCTTCCCTTGGGAACTATCTTGATTCTTCCTCTTTAGTTTCTCCTCTGCTCTCAAAGCCTACTCATAATCATCCTCAGTTGATGAAATATATAACATACCAACCTCATCCTAAATATTGAATCTCAAACCATTAATGTAATTCACTACTTTCTCCTTTGACAATTCTTTGTGCCCAAACTAAACAATCAACTTGTAGAACTCCTCAATATAAGCCTTCACAGTCATATCCTTCTGTTTCAGATTCTACAACTTCTTAAATAACTCAATTTCATAATTGGGAAGAATGTACTTAGCTTTCAACTTAGTCACCATCAATCTCCACCTAGTGATCTTCATTTCACCTTCTTCTTCTCTATCTCTTTGTAGTTCTTTCCACCAAAGAGCAACATGTCCCTTTAGCTTAGTTTGTACCAACCTTACTCTGAGTGGATCCTCAATATCCTCAAGCTCAGGGTAGTCTTCCAATTCACCAATTCAATCAATTAGGTCTTAAGGATTCAAAGTACCCAAGAAATTAGAAACCTCCATCTTATGCTTCAGCTTCAACTAAGATCTAGGTGAAGAAAACTAACCAGCCCTAATTCCAATAGGTCTCTCCACACGATCAATTCTATCCTCACTACTCGATCTAGAAAATTCAAAGTCTTTAGAAACTTCTTCTTAACTACCTTCAATACCCACATTCCTAGGTACACCACCTAAAACACTTAAAATTTTAACAATAATGTCACTCTTCATTAATGCTATCTAAGATCTAAAACTGGATTTAACCTCCTCCATCTCAGATCTGAAATCTGCTTTAACCTTCTCTGAGATCTATTCTTCTATAGAATCACTAAGATCATCAATTTCCCTACGATCCAATCTTCTTGGAGGCATCTTCCAAAAATATAGCAAACCCTAAGCAAAAAATCCACCAATCCAAAAGATCAATCAGCCATAAGATCAACCTTCTTTACAAATCCTAGTGTAAGCTGCCTTAGCTTCAGTGATCTATCAACACACTCAAGAACAACCTTCACTATGATACTATCTGACATAATGCAAGGCCAGAGTATCCCCAAAGGAGATGTCCTAGCCCCTAGAAAATATAACCACACAGTGGAAACACAACAGAAAGAAGAAACAATGCAAGATTTGATACCAAATTTTAATAATATATTCATATAATATAACTAATTACATGCAATATGCATGGTTGTAAGGCCTTTTGGGTTAGGGCCAAACACAAAAAATAATTACAAAATCAGTCTTGTAAGATCCAACAAGATCCAACTTGCAAAACCAATCTTAGCTAGTCTAGATACACAACTAAATAAGAACACCAAGAAGAATCCACACTTCTACCCACAAGTTACATGGCTCACAACATGCACCCAAAAACCATAAAACACAAGTCTGGTAGCAAGTTAAAATAGCTCAAAATTCAACTCAATCCATCCAATCTCTATGCAATCATGAGGAAAGGTTCCCCAATGTGTCACCAACACATCCCTAATCATGAAAACCATAACTCCACTAAAATCCTAGCTCGATGCTCCTCAATACTTAACCAAAATCCCTCTAAAGATTCAAGATTGCAAGCAAACCCAAGATGCTCCTGCATCAACCTATTCCTGAGCTCATCCCAAATGATAAACCTATCATGTTCAAAAAGGTCAGCAAGCTAAGAGATGCCCATCTTAGACCACAATTTAGTAGAGCATCCTTGGGAGAGGGCGAGGAGTTTGCTAGCTAGGTGTAAGTTCCACCAAATAGATCTTTCACCATATAGATGCTTAACATCATGGAAAAAATTTTGGTGATAAACAACCTAACATGGTCTCAGGCTTTCCATATGGATTTAAAAACAACACATCCATGAACTTTAACTGAAAAATTACCAATAATGAAATCATGAAAGGGAAGATTTCTCCAAGATTTGTCTTTTTTTTTGGAGTTCCTCTTTCAATATTGTGCCTAACAAGCGCTTTTTATGGATCACCATCCAAAGAGTGAAAGATCCATTTGGCGAAAAGAGCATTGCCTTGAATTTTAAGATCTTTAAACCCAATCCCCACAAAGAATTTATGAGTATGACACTAGTGCCACTTGAATCAATGGATCCTTCTATTGCCTTTACCATCAAACCAAAGAAAGTTCCTTATGGCCTTTTGGATTTCTAAAATTTGATAATTACTCAACATCCAAGTAGAGGAGTAATAGAGGTTATAGCAAGATAGAATCTTTTGGCATACTTGAACTTTGCCCACTAGGGATAAAGATCTACTATGCCACTTATTTAACTTCTTGTCAATTTTTTCTTTGATCCAAGACCACATGTCTTTGAGAGAAGGTTCAATAGAGAAGGAGAGGCCTAAGTATTTAACAATTTTATGAGGCTCACCCCATTGGAAGTTGTATTGATTGAACCACTCAGGAGGCTAGTCCTCCCAACCAAGGAAAATGGATTAAGCCTAGGATATCTAAGCACTAGAGATAATACAAAAAATATTGAACTTTCTTTGAAGGGCTTCAAATTTATCAGCACTAGCTTCAAATAATATAGTAGTATCATCAACAAATTGGCAATTAATCAGCTTGTCATTATTGGGTATATAAACGCCTCTAACATTAGGTGAGAGCAAGTCATCTCTAAGGATATAGTAGAGTGCTTTAGAGGCTATTGAAAAAAGAGTAGGAGCCAAAGGACAAACTTTTTAGATGGATCAACCAAGGGGGAAGGGATTCAAAAGGGAACCATTAACATCCACTTGAGTAAAGACATCACTAAGTAGAATACAAACATAGTTACAAAAGGTAGTAGGAAAACCAAAGGCCTCAAGCATCATGCAGATAAAATTCCATTCAACACTATCATAGGAATTTTCGAAATGGAGGACCAGCATCGCAAAGTTCTGGTGAGAGTAGTTAGCCTAGTCCTTGGCTTCATAGTTGGTGATAATATTTTTAAGAATATATCTGCATTTGATGAAGCCAATCTGGGTAGCATAAGTAAATTTGGGTAGGATATTCATAAGCCTGAGATCTAGGACCTTGGCAAAAATCTTATAAGAAACATTGAGGAGCGTAATAAGCCTCCAATTTTTAATAAGGGCTTTATCCCCATGTTTGGGAATAAGTTTAATGATGCCACTATTAATATAGGGGCCAAAAGACCCACTAACTAGAGCTTTCAAATAGATATCTTGAAGATGCTTACAGATCCAACTAATGTTAGCTCTATAAGATTCCATAGGGAGGTCATTCGATCCAAAGATATGTCCTTAGATAAAACAGTAACATCGACACTATCCAACCTAGTAGGGAAAAGAGGTTTACACTTAGTCCTAAGGTTAGCAACATCTTTAGAATCCTTAGAGGTAAAAAGATTCTTATAGTAGTTGACAAAGGATTTATTAATGGTATCAGGGTCCAAAGTGTCATGGTTGTTAACTAACAGCTTATCAATGGATTCATTGGACTACTTATGCTTAATAATATTGAAAAATAACGTAGAGCCATGATCTCCATCCTAGATCCAATAGGCGCAAGATCTAACCTTAGCACCATAGATCTTAATTTGTTGATGTTTTCTTAGAGCATTTTAAAAAGAGATCACTCAAGAAATGAGTTCAATATCAGAGGGATTTTTTTGGATGTTATTCTCCACCTCTTGGATATCAGATGAGAGATGCTTTTCAATAAACCTATAGTCTTTGGATTTCTTTTGACCAATAGTCTAAAGAAAGAATTGCCAAGCTCAGAGATTTATTTTCCATCTATCAATTTGGGAATAGTTAGGGGAGTTCAATTTAATGATATGGAAAATAATTTGAATGGTAGAAAGGACATCCTCATCATGAACAAGACTGGTATTCAAAATAAACTTGGAATTGAGAGTTCTAATGTGGATAGGGGTAGTACTACGTCTATTGTGTAGGTAGAGATAGGATGGTAATCGAAGAGGGTAGTGGATGTAACAAGGACATTATTATTCTGCTTGTGAGGGAGGATGGAGAGAAAATTCTTCTTTCCATAAAATTGATCAAGTCTAGAGTATATTCGAGAGGGGCCATGCTAGAAATTACACCACATATACCATATCCCAAGGTTAGTAGTCTTATTGTTAATAAGGGGGTCAAAAAGAAGTTTAGCATTAAGAATCTTGTTCTAGTGAGGCTTCTTATTGTCTTTCCAAGAAAATAGATTATGAGAAACTTTGTCTTATTGGGATTCCATCATGTTGAAGTTTCCCCCAATAAGCCAAGGTATATCAAGGAGGGCAATCAACCAGTTCCAAAGGTTAATTCTCTCCTTAGAGTCATTAGGGGCACAAACAAATCATATGCCAAAGATGCAATTGTTATCATTGATAGTGATCCAAATAGGTCATTGACAGAGAGAAGTGGCATTTCCCATAACAAAGCTTCCCCATCTGGGATTGACAAGAATGGAAATTCCACCCCTACCTCTAACATGTGTAGCACAAAAATTTAATGCACTATTCCAAATAAAATTAAGATTAGTCTCAAGCTTGAAATCAATAGCTTTGATTTCTTGTAGCATAAGAAAATCAATAGAATTATAGGTGTCTAAAAAATTCTTAATAACATATTTCCTATTGGAGGATTCCATACCCCTCACATTCCATTAAATACAATTCATGAGGAAACAATATATAAGGGTTAGGGCATGCTACAACAACCTCAATAGTTGAGGTCATAAGTATATTATCCCAAAAATTTCTTACAAGAGGATTTGTTCTTGGAGCCTAATGGCCTCCCCCTCCACTTCAAAACTAGTGTGTCAAGTTTAGAGTCATCCTCATTTTTAGATTGGGAATCCACTTCCATAGAAGGTGTACTAGGGAGAATGTTAATAGTCAAGGTAATTTCAAAGGATTAGTCATCACTAAGCTCTTTATAAACTTTTATTGGGGGCTTTTGAGAGGGAGCAGAGGCAGTGTGTTTGCTAGAGTTGTTAGAGAACACAATGTCAAGAATAGGGGAACTAGGAGGGTTTGCACAAATAAGTTCTAAACCAGGAGAAACAACATGATCTTTTTGTGAAGGATGCTTATTCAAAAAGGAGGGGGTCAACTGTATAATAGGTTCATTGGTAATAACCTTTCTTCTTCATTTCTTGGGAATAGTTTGGAAGTCATCTTTCAAAATAACATTATCTATAGAAATATCAAAAGAAGGGAGAGGAACTTGAAAGGCAAGGAAAGTGGGAGAGGTGGAGTCTAGGCTAGGCAAAATTTTAGAAGGCATCTCCACATGGGTGTTCTGGCTAGTGGATGGAGACCCAATAGGCTTGGTGGAGTAAGTGGGAGTAGATTTTTTAGTAGTCTTAGGCTGCTTCTTAATTATCAAGAAATCTTTCCTAAGATGCCCTTCTTTCCTACATAAAAATAGGTGTTTAGTCCTCCCAAGATTTCAATAGGGAATAAAAAAATTTCCTCCATGATGTTGATGGAGATATTTGAAGGGATTTCCTTCTTTGGTTTCATAGATATAAGGACCCTAGCATTCATATGTGGCATGAACTTGATGGTGTCATCCATTCAGATGGTTTTACTCAAGGGTTTGAGAAGTTGAGGCAAAAATCTCCATAAAATAGGGGGGCCATTTTTAACCAAGATCCACTAAGGAGTAGAGAGGGCAAGGAGCTCCTCATGAATAGCCTTAGGAGACCAAGCCAACACACGTAAAGATGTGGATCCAACAATCTAGTACTATTTTTTGAGGACTTCATCTTGAGATTCACCATTAGCAAAGATAATAAAGAATAACCCTTTCTGTATTTGTTGACAAAAGGAAATGTGAAAACCTAATTTAAGATTCCAATAATTATGAAACTAGTCATCCAAAAACTTCCTAGGCGGGCATTTATCTAATTCAACAACTAAGAAGAAAATAATAGTATTTTTAAACCTGCTCTTCTCTTTAACAATCTCAGCAAGCATCTTAGTGTTAGGGGCAATAGAGAAGTGGGCTGAAGGAGCCATAAAGCACTTACTAGGAATGGCAATGATGACACCATAGGCACCTGCAATGTTAAACTTAGCCTTCACATTCAAATTTTCATCTTATATCCATCAATTAAATAAATTAGTTATTTTGGTTAGACTACCACAAATTTTGCATAAGGTTTATTATTTTTAGTGTTGAAAAATACATATTTTAATACTAGTATTTCACTTAGAAAATTAAAAATTCAATTATATCAATGAACCATTTAAATAAATTTTAAATTTCTATACCTAAATCAAATTTTTTAAATGCAAAATTTAGGATTTTATGTGCACCTTTTTATGGATGTGGAAAATATAATTGATAAAATGTTGTTAAAATAAAAGTCTAATTCATTATTGAACTTTAAAATTTAAAATTATATAAAGTAATAAAAATAAATATAATGTCTATCAATCCAATATAAATTTTTTATTATTATATTACATATCAAAAAGTATTATGATTATATTAAACAATTTCAAAATATTAAACAGGCTAAATATTTTTTAAAGTTAATTATTAGCAGTATTAATTTATATAATATATTATTAAGTTACTAAATTACTTGTATAGTTATTATTAGAATAAATAATTATTTTAAACTTAAACATGCAAAGTTTAAATATAAAAAATTTATTTATTTGTCTAATTTAGGAGAAAAAGAAACTATTTGAACTTCATTACTAAATAATGTTTTTTGAAACACCTTATAAATCTTATATAAATAGTATATTCTTTTCAATTTGTAAATTATCACATTACATGGCAAATAATTTACAGAGTTGGTAGGTATGACGTGGTATGCTATGCATGCCATGCATCCAGCCACATTCTAATTTTGTGGTTGCATAGCCAGTGCCCAGTGATAAATGAGATTACATAATCTTTTGTCTATTTAAATGAAGGTGACGTGCATAATCGATTGTACCCATACATTTAAAGGCTAATTCCATACAAAAATAAATTCAATGCACTGATTTTGATTTCACCATCATATTGATAAAGAAACATAGTGTTTTATTATAAATTTTGAAATAACTCAAAAATATTAATTGACAAATACTTCTGTTCAAAGTAAAAAAGATGTTAGATAAGTGTCTTTTTACACTTCAAATTTTAATAAACTAAAATTATAATTTAAATGTTTAATATTATGAAAATAATTTTTTTAAAGGAAAAACAATTATAATAAAAATTATTCGTTAAAATTGAATTTTTTATTTTTTATATAAATTATATTATGCATAGCTTGTGATGTTTTATTTATTTGTAAATGGAATACATTTTATTTGAAATACATTCTTTTTAGTGTATTTGTAATAAATGTTGAGATAATGGATGTTGCACATATTGCATAATATTGTTATATTTTATTATCTTATTTTATTATGTAATGTTGTATCTAGAGGAATCTAGATGGACATGCAACATGTAAAGATTCACATGAGATATACTTGATGAGTTGTATTGTAACATTGTGCTAATATTTTATGTACCTATTTAATATTGGTGAAAATAATTAAATTTCCAATATTAAATGTGGGGTCAATGGGTTAGGTAGCACATGGTTTATGTAATACCAATTGGTGGTTTTGTGGAACTTGCTACTATATAAGCAGCCACAAAGGTAGTTATTGAGTGTGCAATACAAAACAGAAAAAGGTAAGAGTTGAGCAAGATAGGGCTTGACCAATTAACAAAGGGAGCATTTGTGAAGGTTGAAAGTATGACATGGGATATGTGGATTCATGCTTGTTCACATGGGTTGCTCGGTTGTGGCTATGGTTTTTAAGGCTTTTATAGTTGTAGTGTAATGATATTTTTTGTTGAATAATACATGGTGATGGATGCTTTCGAAAGCTCAGTTTTTCCCTTAATGAGGGTTTCCCAAGGTGTATCTTGTATCACAATTTTCGTGGGTATGCTATCTATTCTCTTGCACATGGATTTCAATTACATATTTATTTCAAATCTATTATGGGTTATGTGGAAGTAGTTATATTTTTCTTATAAATTTTCCTTAAAAGTGGTATTAGAGCTATGGTTTTGTTGTTGTAACCCCAGATTAAATCTGTGGGAATGAATGCGAGGATAAAAGAAAGGGCAATATATATGACTGTTTTATTGTAGATCTAAGGGTTCTAGATTTGCTATTATGATGAGATGTTTGAAAATTTTGGGCATGTGAAATTATTGGTCAAAGGGATATTTTACATGTTTCATTTAAATTATGGTTTAAGGGAGTAGCTTACAAAAATGACTGCCTAGAAAAAAATAAACCTCACCATTATGTTTCCATAAATTTTGATATATAATATGCCCTAGTTTGGTCATGCTGAGGGAAAATACAATTTTTTTTTAGTTTCAGCTCATGATGGCCGTCAAATTTAATTCCTTCAAAATTTTCATAAAAGATTGCAGTGGAAATGGTAAAAGGATTGTCTTGGTAAAATAGACATAACTTTTCTTAGGATATCAGATTTTAGACTTCTTATAGTCATTGGAAAGCTAATTCAAAAGACTACAACTTGGTATATAATTTGATTTTGTGATTTTGACATTTTATTAGGTTTTAAGAGAACAAAAGTTAGATGTTGTTTATTTTGAGCATAGATTTGGGCATAACTTGGGCATACAAAGTCAAATTTTGGACTTTGAGTAGTCAACAGAAAGCTCTTGGAGAGCTCTATACATTGGTTCAGATTTGGTGCAGGTTTAGTATGCTTTTTGTGCTACAAGTTTGGCATATTTATATAATACATATTACTATAATATTTATATGTTATTAAATTAATTAACATATAATTTAATCTATAGTAAAATTTATTAATAGCATACTCGATAAATATTTTTATGTAATAATTTTTTTCATTTTTTGTGTGTTGATTTAGGTTATATCAAATCTTAAATTATTAGCCAAAAATTTCTAAAATTGGCCAATTTGTGAACATTAGCCACTAAAAAACACCTTGGACCAATCAAAATGACCCTCATTACCTACTAGTTACTCAACTTGAATCAAGATGGTAGCCTCCTCAAGTACCTCAAAAGATGAAGCCATCTTCTCATGAAGTCCTTTACCTCTTATCAGCTTGGTGAACGTGATATCAATGTCGCATTCTGTGAACTTAGTAATCCATCCATCCCTTTTTTCATTAATATCTTTCTTCAATAGGAAGTCCTTCACACCTACATGTGGTACTAAAAGTTGGATTTTGTTATGGGATAAGAGATGCCTATAATTTTTGATAGCTCTTACAATAGCAAGGACTTGATTCTCTACATAACCATATCTATCCTCATAATCATTGTGTCCTTTGTTGAGAAAAGCAATGGCTTGTTCCAAGTTTCCATCATTCAGTTGTGTCAAAACCTCTGATATACTTGATTCTCTTCCAAAGGAGTAGAGGATGAAATCTCTATCAAACTTAGGGTTAACAAGAGTGGGGGTTGAGGAAATCAATTAGTAAGAATTTTCCTTAGGGAAAAATTCACCCAAGAACTAAGAACTCAAACATAAGGACAACTATAGACCAGAAAGGAGTATGATTAGAATAACAATGTATTCATTGAATATGCATTAAGAGTACACTAGGAGTGCCCGTGTATAAAGGCCTCTAAGATACATCTAGAATTCCTTGAAATCAACTACATGATAAGTCATACAACCAAGCACATGTCCACCAGATATGGGTTATCCTCCATTAAGCACAAAAGTAAGTGCAATGATGAGACAATAAGCCTACAAGGGTTTTGTAACACACAAATCCTATTGGAAAAAGGATTTCCTTGTTTTGAGGAGGACAGTTATGTCTCATATTGTGATTTTCGCTTCCACTGCTTCCTCTTGTTGTTGCTAGAACTTTGTCCTCCTCTGCTTGATTGGTGCTCATCACTAGCCACTAAGGCTTTGGTCTTTGATGTCATGAGAAGTCCTAAATCAATCAAGTGAGATTGTTCAACAATCAAAATCTCTACAAATGCATCAAACGTAGGCTTCTGGTAAGAAGATCCCATGGTCAACTAGTGAAAATTAAAACTCAAAACAAATGAAGCATACTCTGAAGGTAGCCTCTTCAGGATGTGATGAATCAACTTGTCACCCTTCACAGGATTTCCACATCTTTAAGTAGTGCCCTATACTCATTGGCTTTGCTGATGTAATCCTAAATTATGTCAAATTTTTTTGGATCCAAGAGAAGTAGATTGTGCTCAATTTGAAATCCCTTTTCTTCATGCACCTTTCTGTACAATGATTCAAGTTTGTCCCATGTAGGTTTGGATTGTATACAACTAGCAATGTGAAATAAGAGATCTCTATGAACACAACTCCTGATAATTGCTAAAGCCTTTTGTTCTTATTTTTTTTCAATTTAATGAGTTCTTTCATATCAGTAGGTTTAGTAATTGTACCATCAACATAAAGATTGTAACTAATTTCCATTAATCTACTCCATGCAATATCTTTCCATATAGAATAATTATGTGAAGTTAGAGGTGAACATTTAAATGAACCATGATGTAGAAAATGAAAAGACCACACAAGAGAGACAAAAGAACATAGTACGCCCCCCTCACCTTACTTAATCAAAAGGCACCCCAAAAAATATGCTTTTGGCACTTTATAAGTAGTGCATGTACAATGGGCCACTTGTAAAAATGAACAAAGTGGACTTTTTAATTTTTCTTTTAAAACTACCTTTTGAGGCCCAAATCTATTACTAAGCACAGTAGCTCAGATGTACAACAATTCTAAAAAGTAATCAAAGATTTACGATGTAGAAAAATCCCTAGTTCTGAAAGTGAGAATTTTGTCCATACAATCCTAGAATTTGACTATAGATCTAGAAATTAGATGAAAAATACACACTTTTTGAAAAAATAGAATTTGAAAAGGTGACAAATGAGCCTGTACGGAGTGTTTGAAGTTGGAAAATGCAAGATTAAGTAGGTACACTCACTAAAAAATGCAATTTCTGAAAAATCCTTACATTAAAACTAGAAAACAACACAACTGCTAGAAAGTTTAGGAAATTCTACCCGATTTCAAAAAAAATTGCACATGAATTGGAGTCAAGATGACCAAGTTATGGGCTCACAATATCAGGCTGCCAAATCAAAAAGCAATCTAGTGAGGGGTTTGGAAGAAAAACTGTGTGCTTAAATTTGGTGGTCAAATGAGCATTGCAATAGTTTAAAAATGATAGGAATGACAGTTAGATGAACCTAAAATTTAACATAGTGAAATGTTGACGTTAGCGAAAAATTAGTGGCCCAGGGTGACATGGCAGCTGACTGGACGATACAGATTGTATGGATGACATGTGGCTTACAACTAGGTCTGCATGATGGGTGACATGGTAAATGATGTAGAGTTTCGCTAATGTGTATTGAAGACATGTCAATCTACTAGTGCTAACATGTCAAACATTGGTCCTGCATGGCAGACACATGTCTATCCAACTGGTAGGATTATATTAGTCCACATGTAGTCACACTTTGAACACTCAGTACTTTCCTACATGGCAAGTGTATGAAGGTCATGAGGTACATACAAGAAGCAACACATGGTGCCTGAAGGATGTGTGGTTGACCAGGAAATGAAGTAGAAAACACCAGAGTTTAGAAGATAGTCATCGAGGTCACTTGCTAGAATCTTTATCCACCAAAACTATGGGATGTGGCCATTGAAAGACAAAACAAGTGCTCAAGTTCATTTTATTTATCCCACATTGGTGGGAAAACATTGCAGTGCATTGTTTAAAAAGGAAGGCCAATAGTTGTGAAAATAAATGCAAGCCCACCAGACTTTGCTTGCCATGGGTTTATGTGGACTGCTCAGCCAGTGGTTGGGAGGAATTTAGCTGGTTTACTAGGTGTAGCTAGAAAATCTTTAATAAAGCCTATCAAAAAATATAGAATATTCTCTGTGTAGGGCCAAGAGCTGACAGCCTGATACCTTCAAAAAAATTTCTCTAGTACTAGTTTAGAGGGCAATTTTTTTTTTTAAAAATAATTAAGTCAAAAAATAATGCAAAGAATTAAATTATAGACCCAAAAAATTAATCAAATAGATCTTTAAATGATCATACATGAATTGAAAATCGGGGCCTCTAGGTCCCATTTTGCAAAATTTTTTTGCCTCATGATCAACTTTGGCCTAGGGTAGCTGAGTTTATAGTCAATCTTCACCGAATTAGCATTCTAGACATAATGGCAAGGTCAGATCTGGGTCTAGATGCTCCCACTTTATGTAGTACTTCAGATTCAGGCTAAGGTGTTAAAGCAACAATGGTCTTGAATGACAATGTGAAGAGAAAATCTACCAACTCTGATACCATGTAAGAATTTTCCTTAGGGAAAAATTCATCCAAGAACTAAGAACTCAAACACAAGCATAACTATAGACTAGAAAGGAGTATGATTAGAATAACAATGTATTCATTCAATATGCATTCAAAGTACACTAAGGGGGCTTGTATATAAAGGCCTCGGAGATACATCTAGAATCCCTTAGAATCAGCTACATGATAAGTCATACAAACTAGGCACATGTCCACCAAATATGGGTTATCTCCATTAAGCATGGAAGTAATTGCGATGATGAGAGGATAAGCCTAGAAGGGTGTAACATGAAAATCAGTGTTGTAGACAACATGTGCTAAAACGGGAGTGTGAATAACTATGTTGTTAACATGAAAACTCAGTGAATGATGCAAACTCCAGTGTTGTAGACACCATTGCTGAAATAGAGTTGCACACTTCTATTTTGTCAACATGACAACTCAAAAAGGTGTGCAAGCTCCTAAGTGTCTCACAAAACAAAATAATAAAATAATGCATTGACCTAAGTAAACTTAAGTAAGTTTAAATAGTAGATACTTATTTACACCAACACCCCCCTTTAAGTGTAACTTAGAGGAATTCCCTTAAGCTTACAAAAATTATGATGAAATGCAAGATGGATCCCAGCTACTAGGCCATGTTAGGTACCCATTTACATAATGAAATGCAGTCTCTCATAAAGTGGAGAAAGAGGGAAAACCTCATCGAAAAAACCATCCCCCAAAAAGAGAGATAAAAGGGATGCATGGATGGATGTAGTAATCAAGATCCCCCCAATATGACATACATCTAGTATATACAAAAGTGAAGAAGGAGAAGAACAAGAGCTTATAAGTGGAAAAAGTACCCCCCATAAGAAAGAAGAGGAAAAGGGACAAGGTAGTCCCTCCCTTCCCCAAAAGAAGAATGTTGACTAGTGAGAGCTACTCCAAGGAAGAAGCTAGTCTAAGAGAGCAGAATGACATTCCCTCCCTTTGGAAGAAATAAAGGAAAAGGTACAATATTGATGATGTATGGTGACCCTAAAACCTATTCAACTATCCCTATGCTGATGCTAGTGGTCACCCCTTCCAACTGTGATGAAAAGAATGAATGCAGATTTGGCAAGGATGTATGTTGAACATGTTCCAATGAACCTTTTTTTTCCTCAACTAATAAAGAGACCTCCAACAACTGCTATACATAAGGATTCATAATCATGCCAACCTGTAAAGATTGATCATGTAGAGAATGGACATGAGGGTCAAAGTAAGCCCTCACAAAAATTGTAGAAGGATCATCGACATCAATGAGAAGATGTAAGTCCTCAAGGTTATCTCCCAAATCTATGGTGTGTGATTCCAAAAAAAAACCTAAAATGTCTGCCATGTAGTCATCTTCTGATGCTAGAGCTGGAAGACATGTACCCCACTCTGTTGGATCTTTCACTATGGCAATGTATCCATGTGGACTAGACTGATGATGTGACCTCTCACTGCTACTATCAATAGAACCCCATGTGTCTAAATATGTTGAAGCACTATCATTGGTTTCACTATCAATTTCTACAATGTATGAATTGTAGAGAGAATTCGAGGATAAGCTGGGTGAACTTTCCTTAAAGTGAACATCCTTCTCCACAAAAATCTCATGAGTCTCTAGATCAATAAGTCTATTTACCTTAGTATTTTCTTCATATTCGATTAAAGTATAAGGCTAAGGTGACCATGCCTTGCATCCCCTAGAAAAGAGGTTTTTCCATACTAAACAATCAAATACTTTGAAGTGACTCACAACTAGTTTTCTGCCGCATCATTCCTCACAAGGAGTCCCACCTTCTAAGGCATTGTGAGGAGACCTATTAAGTATGTTAGTAGCACTACTAATGGCTTTAACTTCAAGTTTAGGATCAAGAGACTTGGATTTTATCATGCAACTTGCAATGGATTTGAAAGTCCTAATCCTCAGTACTACAACATCTATCTTATGTAAACTGAATGCTGGTGGATTCTGAAGATTGATTCCCTCAAGCTTGCAAAAGTCTCTAAGTCTTCTGTCCAATATTTTTTCTCATTGTCCACCCATAGAACCATGATGGCCTTCCTTCATTTGTGTTTAAAATGAGTCTTGAAGGCTTGAAGCTTATGAACCACTTCACTCTGATGATGAAGGAAGTAGACCCATGTGAATCTTGAAAAGTAATCAACAATAGTAAGGATGTAGCAACTTTGGCTGACTGAAGTCACTGCAAAAGGACTTGCTAAAACCATGTGAACCAACTAAAGAACACCTGGAGCTCTAAAAGAATTGCCTTTATCATACTTCTTCCTGAGATGCATATCCATTGACCATGATGAACACTCTCCCTTAGAAAAGTTGATGTTAGGTAGAACTTTGACCATCTGTTTAAAGAAAAGTTTTGGAAGATGGTGGAAGCACTCATTCCATAAAGTGATTTGTGAATTAGAGTGAGTCAACAAGGCTTGAGAAGGAGACTTAGGCACAAAGTGGGAGAAGGAATAAAGCCTCTTGTCATCATTGACTTTCCCCACTACAACCAATGAATCATCTCTGCGACTACTCACTATTACTGAATCTAGAAGGAACTCAACTTTGTGACCATCTCCAAGGTGAGTGATTTGGTAAACTAAGAGGAGATTGGAGTTAAGGTTTGCAACATAGAGAACATCTCTAAATTCCCCATTTTCCATTTCCACATGTCATTTTCCTTTAACTTCCATTTTAGTATCATCTCCCATGAAGATATGTGGTACCCATGACTACTTCAATGAAGAAAAGTCTTCGTTTGAAGAACCCATATGGTAGGAGGCACTTGAGTCAGGTATCCATTCCAAAGAAGAACTTAAGTTTTCCATAAGTGCTTGCCCTTTTCCTTTCGAAGAGTTTGGAGTTGAATCCTCAAAAGTACCTAGCACTTGAATCTTGTTCTTCTTGAGTAGATTTTCTAACTCATCTATTCTTTTAGTCTTGCAATGATGCTCATCATGATTTACCTTTTTATAGTATGCACAAAAAAGTTTTTCCTTCTTGTCATTACTTCCCTTCTTGTTGGAAGAAGAATTGCCTTGTTGTGAGGAGGACTGTTATGTCTCAGATTGTGATTTCAGCTTCAATTGCTTCTTCTTTTTTTTGCTAAAGCTTTTCCCTCCTTGACTTGATTGGTGGTCATCACTAGCCACTAGGGCTTTGGTCTTTGATGTCATGAGAAGTCCTAAATCCATCAAGTGAGATTGTTCAATAATCAACATCTTTGCAAATGCATCAAATGTAGGCTTCTGGTAAGTAGATCCCATGGTCAACTTGTGAGTATTAAAACTCACAACAAAGGAAGCATACTCTAAAGGTAGCCTCTTCAGGATGTGATGAATCAACTTGTCATCCTTCATGGGATTTCCACAATCTTTAAGTAGTGCCCTATACACATTGGCTTTGTTGATGTAATACTAAATTGTGTCAAAGTTCTTTGGATTCAAGAGAAATAGATCATCCTCAATCTGAAATCCCTTTTCTTCATCTTCCTTACCATACAATGATTCAAGTTTGTTCCATGCAGGTTTGGATTCTTTACAACTGACAATGTGAAAGAAGAGATCTCTATGTACAGAACTCTTGATGATTCCTAAAGCCTGTTGGTCTTTTTTTTTCTATTCAATGAGTTCTTTAGCATCATTAGGTTTGGTAATTATACCATCAACATAAAGACTATAACCATTTTCCATTCATCTATTCTATTCAATAACTTTCCATATAGAATAATTGTGTGAAGTTAGTGGTGGACATTTAAATGAACCCATGATGCAGAAAATGAAAATAGAACACAAGAACACAATAGACACCCCACCTTTTTTCTCAATCAAAAGAGCAACACCCCCCCCCCTCGCCCCCCCCCAAAAAAAAGGAAGAAGATACTTTTGGCACTTTTATAAGTAGTGCATGTACAATAGGCCACTTGTCAAAATGAACAAAGCGGACTTTTTAATTTTTCTTTTACAACTTCCTTTTGAGGCCCAAATCTATCACTAAGCACTATAGCCCAGATGTACAAAAATTCTAAAACGTAATCAAAGCTTTACAATGCAGAGAAAGCCCTAGTTCTAAAAGTGAGAATTTTGTCCACATATTCCTAGAATCTGACTATAAATCTAGAAATTAGATGAAAAAATATGCACTTTAAAAAAAAATGAACTTGAAAAGGTGACCAGATGAGCCCATACAGAGTGTTTGAAGTTTTAAAACATAGGATTAAGTAGGCACAGTCACCAAAAAATGCAATTTCTAAAAAATCTTTACACAAAAACTAGAAAAGAACACCACCACTAGAAATTTTAGAAAATTCTACCCAATTTCCAAAAAAATTGCACCTAACTTGGAGTCTGGATGACCAAGTTATGGGCTCGCAAAATCAGGCTACCATATCAAAAAGCAATCTAGAGAGGGCTTTGGAAGGAAAATTGTGTGCTTAAATTTGACAATCAAATAGTCATTCCAGTAGTTGAAAATTGACTAGGAATGATGGTTAGACGATTGTCAAATTTAACGTAGTGAAATGGTAATGTTAGCAAAAAATTAGCAGCCCAAGGTAATGTGGCAGCTAACTAGACCGTAGAGATTGTATAGATGACATGTGGTGTATGACTAGGTCTATGTGGTGGGTGATGTGGTAAATGGTGTAGAGTTTGATTGATGTTGACTAAACATGTGTCAATCTATTGGCACTAACATGTCAAATACTAGTCTTGCATGGTGGACACATGTCTAACCAACTAGCAGGATAGTATTGGTCCATGTGTAGTGCTAGAAATTCATGTGACACCATCAATACTCAATGTTTTGTCGCATGGAAGATGTATGAAGGTGATGAAATACTCGCAAGAAGCACCATGTGGCACCAAAAGGGTGTGCGGGTGACTAGGAAATGAAGCAGATGATATTGAAGTTTAGAAGATAGTCACTGAGGTCACCTGCCAGAATTGTTATCCACTAGAAATGTAGGAAGTGGCAGTCAAAAGACAAAAAAAGTGTTGGAGTTCTTTTTATTTATCCCACATTGGTGGGAAAACAATATAGTGCGCTATTTAAAAAGGAAGATCAGTGGTTGTGAAAACAAATGCAAGCCCATTAGACTTTTCTTGCTACCAGTTTATGTGGATTGCTCAGCTAGTGGTTGTTATGAATTTAGCCGGTTTGCTAGGTGTAGCTAGAAAATCTTAAATAAAGCTTGCCAAAAAGTATAGAATATTCTGTATGTAGGGCTAGGAGCTGATGGCCCAGTACCTACAAAAAAATTTCTCTGCTACCTACCTGGAGTGCAAATTTTTTTTTTGAAATAATAAAGTCAAAAAATAATATAGAGAATTAAATTAGAAACCCAAAAAATCAATCAAATAGATTTGCAAATGACCATACCCGAATTGCAAATTAGAGCCTCTGGGTGCTAATTTGTAAAAAAAATTTGCCTCACGATCAACTTTGGCCTAGGCTAGCTATGTTTATAGTCAATCCTCACCAAATCAACATTTTGGACATAGTGGCGAGGTTTGATTTGGCTTTATATGCTCCCACTTTTTGTAGTACTTTGGATTCAGGCTGAGGTGTTGAAGCAACAATGGTCTCAAATGACCATGTGAAGAGAAAATATCTCAGCTTCGATACCATGTAAGAATTTTTCTTAAGGAAAAATTCATCCAAGAACTAAGAACTCAAACACATGCACAACTATAGAGAAGAAAGGAGTATGATCAGAATAACAATGTATTCATTCAATATGCATTAAGAGTACACTAGGAGTGCCTGTATATAAAGGCCTCTGAGATACATCTAGAATGCCTTGGAATCAACTACATGATAAGTCATACAACTAGGCACATGTCCACCAAATATGGGTTATCCTCTATTAAGCATAGGAGTAAGTGTGATGATGAGAGGATAAGCCTACAAGGGTGTAACACACAAATTAGTGTTGTAGACAACATGTGCTAAAAAGGGAGTGTGAATAACTATGTTGTCAACATGAAAACTTAGTGAATGATGCAAACTCTAGTGTTTTAGAACCCATGTTCTGAAATAGAGTTTTGTACTTTTATTTTTTCAACATGACAACTCAAAAAGGTGCACAAACTCCTAAGTGTCTCACAAAATAAAATAATAAAATAGTGCATTAACCTAAGTAAACTTAAGTAAGTGTAAATAGTAAATTATTATTTACATCAACACCCCTCCTTAAGTGCAACTTAGAGGAATGGTCTTAAGCTGACAAAAACTAGGATGAAATGCAAGATGGATCCTGGCTACTAGGCCATGTTAGGTACCCATGTACATAATGAAATGCAGTCTCTCATAAAGTAGAGAAAGAAGGAAAAACTCATGGGAAAAGCCATCCCCAAAAAAGAGGTATAAAAAGGATGAATAGATGGATGGAGTAATCAAGACTCCCCCATTAAGACATACATCTAGTACATACGAAAGTGAAGAAGGAGAAGAACAAGATCTCATAAGAGGAAAAAGTACCTCCCATATGAAAGAAGAGGAAGAGAGACAAGGTTGTCCCTCCCCACCCTACCCCCCCCCCCCCCCCCCCCCAATGAAAAAAAAGAAAAAAGAAAAAATGAAGAATGCCAACCAATGAGTGTTGCTCCAAGGTAGAAGCTAGTCCAAGAGTGCAGAATGACATCCCTCCCCTTTGGAAGAAACAAAGGAAAATGTACAATCCTGACGATGTATGGTGGCCCTAAAACCTGTTCAAGTGTCCCTGTACTAACGCTGGTGGTCACCCCTTCCAATTGTGCTAAAAAGAATGAATGTAGGTCTAGCAAGGATGTTCGTTGAACCTATTCCAATAAACCATTTTTCTCCTCAACTAATAAAGAGACCTTCAACAACTACTATACATAAGGATCCACAATCACGCCAACCTGTAAAGATTGATCATGTAGAGAATGGACATGAGGGTCAGAGTGAGCCCTCAAAACAACTATAGAAGAATCATCAACATCAATGAGAAGATTTAAGTCCTCAAGGCTGTCTCCCAAATCTGTAGTGTTCGACTCCATGAACAAACCTGAAATGTCTACCATGTAGTCATCTTCTGAACCTAGAGCTGAAAGACAACATGTAATCCACTGTGTTGAACCTTTCACTATGGAAATTTATGCATGTGGACTAGACTGATAATGTGACCTCTCACTACTACTATCAATAGAGCCCCACGTGTCTGAATGTATTGAAGCACTATCACTGGTGTCACTATCAATATCCATAATATATGAAGTATGGAGATGATTAGAGGATGAGATGGGTGACCTTTCCTCAAAGTGAACATCCTTCTCCACAAAAATATCATGAGTCTCTGGATCCATAAGTCTATATGCCTTAGCATTGTCTTCATATCTAATGAAAGTACAAGGCTAAGGTGATAGTGCCTTACATCCCTTGCAAGATAGGTTTGCCCATACTGAACAACTGAAGACTCTAAAGTGACTCACAACTAGTTTTCTACTGCACCATGTTTCAAAAGGAGTCTTTCCTTCTAAAGCATTATGAGGAGATCTGTTAAGTATGTGAGTAGCACTACTAATGGTTGCAACATCTATCTTATGTAGATTAAGTGCTAGTGGATTTTGAAGATTGATTCCCTCAAGCTTGCAAAAGTCTCTAAGTCTTCTATCCACATATTTGTTCTCATTGTCCACCCATAGAACCTTGATAGCCTTGCTTTATTTGTGTTCAACATGAGTCTTGAAGGATTGAAGCTTATAAACCACTTCACTTTTATGATGAAGGAAGTAGAACCATATGAATATTGAAAATTCATCAACAAAAGTAAGGATGTAGCAACCTTGGCTGATCGAAGTCACTACAACAAGACCTACTAAAACCATGTGAACCAACTGAAGAACAACTAAAGCTCTAGAAGACTTGGCCTTATCATACTTCTCCTTGAGATGCATATCCACTGAACATGATGTTAGGTAGACCTTTGACCATGTGTTTAAATAAAAGTTGTGGAAGATGGTGAAACACAAGATGACCAAATCAATCATGCCATAAAGTGATTTGTCAATTAGAGTGAGTCAACAAGGCTTTAGAAGGAGACTTAGGCACAAAGTGGAAGAAGGAATAAAGCTTCTTTTCATCATTTACTTTCCCCACTACAACCAATGAATCATCTCTTAGACTACTCACCATCACTAAATCTGGAAGGAACTCAACTTTGTGACCATCTCCAAGGTGAGTGATTTGGTAAATTGAGAGAAGATTGGAGCTAAGGTTTGGAATGTACAAAACATCTTTTAATTCCCCATTTTCCATATCCACATGTCCTTTTCCTTCAACTTCCATTTTAGTATCATCTCCCATGAAGATATGTGGTACCTATGACTACTTCAATGAAGAAAAGTCTCCCTTTGAAGAACCCATATGGTAGGAGGCACCTGAGTCAAGTATCCATTCCAAAGAAGAACTTGAGTTTTCCATAAGTTCTTGCCTATTTCCCTTTGAAGAGGTAAAAGTTGTATCCTCGGAAGTACCTAGCACATGAATCTTGTTCTTCCTGAGTAGATTTTCTAACTCATCGATTCTTTTAGTCTTGCAATGATGCTCATCATGATTTGGCTTTCTACAGTACACACAAAAAAGTTTTTCCTTCTTGTCATTACTTCTGTTGGAAGAAGAATTGCCTTTTTGTGAGGAGGACTATTATGTATTAGATTTTGATTTCTACTTCAACTACTTGTTCTTCTTGTTGCTAGAACATTTCCCTCCTTGACTTGATTGGTGCTCATCACTAGCCACCAAGGCTTTGGTCTTTGATGTCGTGAGAAGTCCTAAATCCATCAAGTGAGATTATTCAACAATCAACATATCTACAAATGCATCAAATCTAGGCTTTTGGTAATCAGATCACATGGTCAACCTATGAATATTAAAATTCAAAATAGAGGAAGCATACTCTTAAGGTAGCCTCTTCAGGATGTGATGAATCAACTTGTCATCCTTCATGGGATTCCCACAATCTTTAAGTAGTTCTCTATACTCATTAGCTTTGTTGATGTAATCTTGAATTGTGTCAAATTTCTTTGGATCCAAGAGAAGTAGATCATCCTCAATCTAAAATCCCTTTTCTTCATCCACCTTACCATACAATGATTCAAGTTTTTGAAGAGAAAATCTGCCAACTCTGATACCTTTCACTGTGGTAATGTATGCATGTGGACTAGATTGATGATGTGACCTCTCATTGCTACTATTGATAGATCCCCATGTATCTGAATCTGTTGAAGCACTATCACTTGGGTCACTATCAGTTTCCATGAAGTATGAAGTGTGGAGATGATTAGAGGATGAGCTAGGTGAACTTTCCTTAAAGTGAACATTCTTCTCCACAAAAATATCATGAGTCTTTGGATCCATAAGTCTATATGCCTTAACATTGTCTTCATATCTGATGAAAGTACAAGAACGAGGTGATGGTGCCTTGGATTCCCTGGAAGATAGGTTTTCCCATGTTGAACAACTAAAGACTCTTAAGTGACTCACAACTTGTTTTTTACCAAACCATGTTTCAAAACGAGTCTTGCCTTCTAAGGCATTATGAGGAGACTGTTGTATTTTAACTTTCCCGCCAAAATTCATAATTCATATTGCCCTTCCCACCTTTGAAATATCCATAGTCAAATACCCATGAAATATTAAAAATACCAAAGTTTTAAACCTTATGATATATTTTGCGGCCCGCAAGTTCTCTGCCATCAGATTTGAGGAAGATCTACAGAGGGTGCTGTCTCGCTATGGTGAAGTTGTGCAAGATTTATGTTAGCGACATCCTTCCCTGTTGATGCGTGTTCGATGGGTCTAGTTTGCAGGTCGTCCAAGACTCTTTGGCAGGTCAGAAAGTTTCACAGCGGGTTGGAATGGTTCCATGGCACCGTGGGCACTATTTCGCTATTGTGTGTTGGTCGAAAAATCTTCATAGTGACATAGCACCCGACGAAAATGTCTGACGGCGAGTAGGTTGCGTCATTGGGAAAGTTTTACGATGGACAGTCAGTTTTCATGGGCCAAAAAGTTCAAAAGGTGGCAAGGTGCCATGTCACCATCAGAAAACCCACGAGTTTTTCGATAGTGACATAGCACCCGGCCGGCCAGATGTTGTTTCTATGGTGAGTCCCAATGTCAGTGGCAAGGTTTGTGGCAACGGAAAAGATCAACGACAAGAGGTTCAGGAAAGTGGTTGGGTCCCATTTCTTACCTCATCTGCCCAGTTGGTGGAGTCTAGTGCCATGGTGGCGAATCATTGGAAGACACGTGCAAATCAAAAGACATGTCATCAGTTGGGCACTATGGCGCTATGGGGAATCAGCCTTGATTTCCTCATAGCAACATAGTGCCTTGTTGACATGTGGCTGCTCTATGGGGTCAAGTCTTGGGTCTGCTAGGTTGATGTTTTGAAGGCGAGTAGGGAGGTGGAAAGTGTATGAGTTAGAGCATATGTGGTTCACGGGCCCAATGATTTTCAGAGGGAAGGATGTGTAGAGTATGAGGTGGCTCTAATCTTCAGATTGAAATTGATCTACGATGGGCACCATCACGCTATGGAAAAGATGCATGAGATTTACAATAGCAACATAGCACCTGGGCACCACGTGTCCCTCAGTAGGGTCAAAGCAGTACGGACCCTCTAGGTTGGTGCCTTGTTTGATCAAGGTGGGGCTTCATTAGTCCAATGGGGAACAACCACATATGCCAAGTCAAAATACAGGCAGCGCATGGGACCAGATCTTCAACGTCGCACGTGCAAGAAAAGGTTAACTTCTCCACTGTCAGATCTGCAGAAATCAATGATAGGTGGCATCACACTATGGATAAGCTGCACGAGTTTTATGTTAGTGACATGGCACTTGGAGGACACGTGTCCTCATGGGTCCAGGGTTGGAGGTGCAGGAAATACAGACAACGATACGTGGCCAGTTTCTATTGATCAATGCACTGAGGAGCAGTATCTATTGCTTGCCATCAGATCAAGGAAAATTGATGAAAGGTGCCGTGTCACCATGGTGAAGTTGCATGATCTTTACCATAGTGACATGGCACCCTTTCACTACGTGTGAGTGGACGAGGTCTCACTAGAGTACATCAGTCAGGTATTTCTAGGTGTCATTTAGGTGTGGTGTGGTTGCTGAGGTGGCACTAGATATGATAGGCTCAAGGTAAAGCAAGCACGGATCATGATGAGTCTTCACAATCGTCAGATCAGGGCAGATCAACAGAAGGTGTTGTCTCGCTATGGTAAAGTTGTGTGATCTTTACCATAGTGACACAACGTCTTGCTGTTGCGTGTCTCGCTGGCATTTAATTTCGTAGTTAGGTTTGTAATTGTCGTGGTTAATGATAATAGTTCGAGGGTGGCACAGTTAGTTCAATAATAGAAGGTCAACCACGGAGGACTTCCTAGGTGGCAGAACGAAAAAAAGTGATTGGCCCATGTGGCCCAGTTGGCTTGTGAAACTAGGTTGACTCTCTGACCCCCCGCTAATTCATGAACCAAAAAATGAAGGTGATCATTTTTTTGTGCGATTTGATCTTCATGATCGATCCAAAACCACCAGAAATGAATGCAAAATATGGAGAGTCACTCCACCGTCTCAGTCGATCCATCTACCGGGTCAGAGTGTAGTTATGGCACCATTTTTAGTCCTCTCAGAACACCTATTGCAACAAAGATCAGATTTTCCTCAGATTAACATAATTGTCCTCCACGGGACTTAATGGCAGGTAGCTGCAGGGTTACTTTAGCAGCAAAAGATCTCAGTTATGCCTTAACTATAAAGGTAGATTTTGTAGTTTTTGTAGAGGGACCTTCTCTCTGATTTTCCTCTACTTTTGCTCTACAATTCTAGTGTAAACTCCCTTGTGCCTCTGAATTATCTGATTCTCTATTTATCCCCTTTAGCCATTGGTATTAAGTGCAAGAATTATTTTCCTGTGCCATTGTTTTGTGGAAATCTGTAATTCGCATGACTGTATCTCTGCTGGCCTGTGAATAATATATAAGTGAATTTCTTCCTTGTGTCATTCGTCTTTGTTTTTTGATCTATATGTGGTTATTTGATTAAAGAAAGTCTGGATGTGTAATATCCTTACTTTCATTCTGGTTCAGTAGTGCATGTATGGGTAGAGAATTGGTCTGAACACTCTATTTTGGTGCATCACCTCCTTAGATTAGACTAGGTAGATTTTCTTTCATGCTCTCCTTCTCCCTTTTCATCTCCAAGAGTAGATAGGTGCACCTTGATAATAAGAGGAAGCTGGCCTTCTCTGGAGACTCAACCTCGCAGTTCAAGTCCCACAGCTTGGAGGTTGTTTCCATGTTTCACTAGGTTGTCCTTGCGCATAGGCCTTGGACAAGGGTGCAAACCTAAGTGACAATAGTTTTTGGCATGCCTAGTGGGACTCTTTTTCAAAAAAAATTTAAAGTCTACTAGTGTCAAGAAGAAAGAATTTCAAAGATTAATGCTGAAGAGGTAGTACTGGCTTCAGTATTCAAGCCTTTAAGAGGCTGATCCTTCAAAGTACTTGGCGACTCTAAACATAAAGAAATCTGGTTCCAGGCCAAAGTTGTAGTGATTCATGCCCAGAGCTAAAACAAGGGCGTTTTCTAGAGGTAAATTTCAATATCAAGAGCTTTCTCTTTCAAATCCTAGAAGAAGGAGGACTAGAACTTCATTATCACTAGTTAGGGGTGTGATAACAATTAATATACCTGTAAGATCTATCTCTACTCCTCCTACTGTTCGAACTCAACCTAGATTGCCATCAACACTCATCAATAGAACACTTCTTTACATGGCACATCCAAGAGTTCATGCTTTTGCCACCTTTAATGATGGAAGTTCTTTATTGTTAGCCCAAAGACATGATATACCAGTATCTGCACTAAAAAGTATACCTGATTTTACTGGTGAAACTTCCATCTCCCCTTCAGAGCATATCCAAGAAGTAGCAAATGTCTGTAATATTCATGGTATCATAGAGGATGATGTTGCTATTAGACTTCTAGCCTCATCTTTAAAAGGAAAAGCATTACAGTGGTATAGAGGCTTAGCTCATGGTTCTATAACCGATTGGGATGGACTAGGAGCAGGATTGTGCAAACATTTTGAGGATAAAAGTGACTATCTATCACTTTTAGAGTAACTGACTACTATAAAAAGGCCCCACTATGAATGTATGACTGATTTTAACTATATATTTCAAAAGACATGGGATAGAATACCTACTATAGTGAAACCTACCCCTGGTAATGCCTTCTTGCATTACCTTAGAGCTTTTAACAGTGATATTGCCACTACAATCCAAACTATGGGAGGATATACCTTGCCTAATGCTTATGAGATAGCCATAAAAGCTGAGAACATCCTAATACAAGGAGGAAAGTTGGCTCCAAGGCCCCCTATGCCTTTCTTTCTTGATGTTCCCAACCACCAACCAGCAATAGCCCCTCTTCCTACAACTTCTACATCACAAGCCCTTACTTTGGTCCCTCAAGCTTCCACATCCTCAAATGGGATAGATGAACTCAAAGAGATGCTCCAAGGTCTAGTGCTGAATATAGATAAAAGAGAGAAGACCCTGGATAAAAAATTGCAAGAGCAGGGGAGGGAGTTGAAGGACCAAGGGAAGAGATTAGAGGATAGTTTTTCTATAATACAAAAAATGAGTAACAAGGTGGTGGTCTTAGAAAGGCAGCAAGCTCAAGGTGGCAAGCCTCCCCAATTGTAATATCAAGATCCAAATGGTGGTAGGCCTCCTAACCAGTGGAATAGCTCTTTTGATCAAGGTAGGCAAAATAGTCATGCTTCTGCTTCAAGCTCAAATCAGAACAGAGCTATAGTCCCTCAAAATAACTTGGCCCAAGATCAAGATTTTTGTCCTTCCTACAACCTATTGCATGTGCTAGAAGGCTAAGTCTTATTTGGCCCTGACTGACCAAGAACCTGTAGCAAAGCAATCATACAAGGAGGATCATCCCAAGGAGGCCTCATATATTCAAGGACATGATGATTGCTCTTTCATGAATCATCAGATTGGGGAGCATTTTAATGTAAACTAGGATTCCGTTGCTCATAATACTAGAAGAAAAAGGAGAGCTATAGAACATGTTTCCCCTCCTTCTCCTAAGCAGGCCTCAACTTCAAGTGCTACACCTCATATACAAGCAGCAAATGAACAAACGAGTGCTTCACAGTAGCAAAAGCAAGATTCTAGAAAGAAATATGCAAGTGATCCTTATGTTGCCACATCTCAACCTCTTATAAGTGTAGCTCCCAAAGTTTCTACTAGAGTTCCTAATACACCATTCAGTGTGGTAGAGCAAATGAAGAAGACCAATGTGAATATTTTTATGTGGGATGCTGTTGCTACCATACCAATGTAGAAGAGGATGCTGCAGCAAGAATTAGAGAAGATTGAAGCCAAGGATCAGCCATCTATCATGGAGAGTGCCACAAGTCTAGTACAACTAGTAGGGTATGTGGAGACAAATAAAAAGGTTAGACCTCCTCCATTCTATGTTTCTCTAATTATAGGGGGCAAATTAGTCCACAATTGCATGATAGATTCATGGGCTAGTAGCTCAGTAATGCCTAGGTGTGTTGCTGATGCTTTAGGAATGAAATATGAGCCCATTGTTAGGGATGTGTTACAATTATATGGTAGTACTATCAAAACTATAGGTATCCTTAGGAATGTGGAGATGGCCCTACATGCATGCCCTAGTTGTACTATGATCCAAGACATATCTATTGCTGAAGTCAAGCCCTATTTTGCTATCTGTCTTTCAAGAGACTTCACTGCTCAAATTGGTAGATTCATATCTGTTGATTGGTCATATATGTCATTTAAGACCAGATATGGAGCCCCTGCCTCAATTAGAGCAGAGCCTAAAACCCTTCATCACACTGAATCTTACACCCCTAATTCCATCAACATGAATTGCCCTATTCTAGAGATGGATGAAAATGACATAGTAAATGAGCCTATCACTTCCATAGTGGATATTCCTAATTTCTTCTTGGATGAATGGGCTAGTACATATCAGTTTGAGCCTATGTTAGAGACCCTTGAGATAGGCCTTAGTACATATTGCATAATAGAGAAAGATGCTCAAGTTCCTGATCTTGTTGGGACTAATGATGATATAAATTGAACATGGAGTATGTACTTTGATGGCTCAAGGAATAGAAATGGATCAGGGGATGGTGTTATGTTGATCTCTCCTGCACAAATAAGATACTACTTCTCCTTTAGGCTCCAATTCAGTTGCACCAATAATGTGGCTGAGTATGAATCCTTGATTCAAGGTCTCTTACTTGCCCAAAAGAGAGGAATTCAAGACTTGAAATTATGTGGGGATAGTGAGTTAGTAGTTAACCAAGTGAGAAACTAGAATATCACCAAAAATGGCCGACTCAAGTCTTACAAACATAGAGTCTGGGATTTTCTTGAGAGCTTCAATGCATTTAATATTTAGAGCATTCCTAGGAAAGAAAATAAACATGTTGATAGACTTGCAGCAATGGGTGCATATTATGATGTACCAAGGAATCTTGAGGAGAAAAGGAAGCAACAAATAAAGGTGGTAGTGAGGCCCACCATCCCTGACAATGACACTCATTGGCAGGTGTTTGATTGTGATGAGCAAATTGTGAGTTTCTTGCAGAATGAGGCAGAATTCTCAGATAGAAACCAGTCAAGACTACAAGATCAGTATGGTGATCAGATCATTCATCTTAGTTCTAACAAGTTGCCCAAGGGTCTCATTACCTTGGAGAGTATCTTTAATCTTGATGATCAAACAAGAGGCAAAGAAATGAATCTAGCTGTAGAAAAGGATGATTATGCCCCAGTTACAATTGCTGATGGAAAATCTTTGAATATGGGGAAGGTATGTTCTGAAATTGAGCAAGAAAACTTCATCCATCTATGTCAAGAATTTAATGATGTATTTTCTTGGACATATGATGATTTAAAAGGGTTTGACCCTAGTTTGTTTTAGCATACCATAGATTTAATTGATAAGGCCAAACTAGTAAGACAAAAATAGAGGCCATTGAATCCTAAGATTGAACCTCTAATGAGAAAAGAGCTATCCAAGTTGATAGAGGCTAATATAATATTTCCTATCAAACACTCATCATGGGTAGCTAACCTTGTCCATGTAAGGAAGAAAAATGGAGAAATCAGACTGTGTGTGGACTTTAGAGACCTTAATCAAGCTTCTCTTATAGATCACCATCCTCACCCTTCCATGGAGCAAATCCTGTCTAGAGTCAGTGGGTCAAAGAGTTTCTCTTTTCTTGATGGATTCTCTAGTTATAACCAAGTGTTGGTCAAAGAATCTGACAGATATAAGACAACATTTACTACTAAATGGGGCACCTATGCTTATTTCAAGATGCCATTTGGACTAACAAATGCAGGTGCCACATTTTAGAAGGCAATGGAGATGGCCTTCAAAAGATTAATTTACAGGTTTGTCTTAGTATACCTTGATGATATAACTATGTATTCAAAAGATATAGAAGACCATTTTGATCATCTAAGATAGGTATTTCGAAGATGTAGAGAGTTTGGGGTTTCCCTTAACCTAGCCAAGTGTGTCTTTGCTACAAACCAAGGAAAATTATTGGGACACATTGTATCTAAGGATGGGCTAACCATTGATCCAGAAAGAACAAAGGCAATACTTGCCCTTCCTCTTCCTAAACACAAGAAAGGGCTGCAAAGTTTCCTTGGTAGAATAGATTTTTTAAGAAGGTTTATTTCTAATCTTGCTACCATGGTGAAACCTCTTACAGCTATGCTTAAGAAAGGTATGGTCTTCTCATGGACCAAGGAAGGGAAGGAGAGTTTTGAAGAGATCAAGGTAGCCATAGCCTCAACCCCTACTCTCATGAATCCAAATTTTGAGAAAGATTTTCATCCTCTACACTCTAGGTGGTGAGTCAAGTATCTCTATTTTCTTGACTCAAACAAATGACAAGGATGAGGCGTAGCCCATAGCCTTCTTTAGTGAAGGGCTCAAGGAATATGAAGATAAGTACAAATTTTTTGAGAAGCAGGCCCTTGCGATCATTAGAGAATTGAAGAAATCCAAGCACCTCTTATCCTACAATAGGATCCATTTGTTGGTGCCCCATGCCAGTGTAAAGGACTTCCTATTAAGCAAGGATATCAATGAAAAGAGAGCTGGATGGATCACTAGGGTAATGGAGTATGATGTTGATATTTAGATTACTAAGCTGGTAAGAGGGAGAGGATTGTGCAAAGAAATGTTATCAGGCCAGGATTGAGATGAAGAGGCTGCTATGGTAATAATAGAGCAGTAGGAGGAAGGAAATGCCAATGGCCCAAGGAGCTGGATAAATGATATGAAGAGCTTCTTATCAGGGAATGGATACCCTCAGGGATTGGACAGAGCTAAAAGAAGACAATATAGACTACAGTCCATTCCCTATGTTGTGATTGATGGTATCCTATTCAGGAGGGATTTTAATGGGACCTTGTTGAGATGCATTGAAGAGGATTAGGCTTAGAGGATGGTTAAGGAACTTCATGATGGCCCTGATGGTGGCCATTTATTTGCAAGAACAACTACCATGAAGATCAAGAGGGCTGGTTATTATTGGCCATCTTTGTTTCATGATTGTTATGGATATGTGAGAAAATGTGAGAAGTGTGCTTTCTTTTCAAGCAAACAGAGGCTTGCAGCTCTCCCCCTTTGCCCTATTTAGGTGGATCAGCCCTTTACCCAATGGGGGTTGGATTTTATAGGCCCCATTAATCCTCCGTCTAGTGCAGGTCATAAATGGATTTTGGTTGCTACTGATTATTTCACTACATGGACAGAGGCAGTTTCCTTGAAGGATGCCACAGAGCCATCAGTTGTTGAGTTCCTTGATGGGATTGTATCTTGGTTTGGTGCTCCTTCTACTATCATCTTAGAAAATGCTAAGTCTTTTGTTGGAACCCATATTTGTGCATGGGCAATGAATCACAATATCTACCTAAGCACATCATCAAATTACTACCCCTAGGGTAATGGTTTGGCTGAGTCTTCCAACAAGAATCTGATCAGAATCATGAAGAAGACAATAGAAGATAATCAGAGGGTCTGGCATAAGAGATTAAGAATTTCTCTATGGGATGATAGGCTAATACCCAAGAGATCTGTTGGGAATTCACCTTTTGTGCCGGTATATGGTAGGGAGGCCAGACTCCCAATTTCATTGGAATTCCCATCCTTGGAGTTGGCTCATCAGCTGGAATTGATTGAAGATAATGCCATGTCAGTAAGAATGGCAGAGCTGATTGAGCTAGAAGAAAAGAGAAATAAAGCTATGCAAACTCTAGAGACACATCATCAGTAGATTAAGAGAAATTTTGATAAGAAAACTAGGATCAGGACCTTCAGAGAAGGAGATTTAGTTCTAAAGTGGGATGCAAATAGGGTGAAACTAGGAAGAAATTCCAAATTTGATGCACTATGGAGTGGCCCCTATCTGGTTGCCAGTTGCAAGTAGGCTAATGCATTTTATTGAGCAGGCGAAATGGTGAAATTTTGCCCATTCCAGTCAATGGGATCTATTTGAAGCCCTATTTCTAAAAATTTGGGAATCCATGTACATAAGTAGTTTAGTTTCTTTTCTGTTGTTTCCTACTTTTCAAGAAGTGCGTGGGCACAGCCACCTCCCTGTGAGGTAGCGGATTTTGAGGTGTCTCAGGTTGCAGAGGAAGTTTTGTTTTTTGTTTCTAGTTAAAGAAGCAGAGCTAGGGTTTTCAATGTTTTGATCTCCTCACAGATGGGTTAGGGTTTTGTAGTTCTTAGGTTCATACGTTTTAGACCCTGTGGCCCAATGGATTGTTTATAGGCACTGGTCATGCATCAAGCAGGCTCATGCCCCCTGTAAGTTGCCAAAAATGTTGTATTTTAACTTTCTCACCAAAATTCATAATTCATATTGCCCTTCTCGCCTTTGAAATATCCATAGTCAAATACCCATGAAATATTAAAAATACCAAAGTTTTAAACCTTATGATATATTTTGCGGCCCAAAAGTTCTCTGTCATCAGATTTGAGGAAGATCTACGAAGGGCGTTATCTCGATATGGTGAATTTGTGTGAGATTTATGTTAGCAACATCGCGCCATGTTGACACGTATTGTACCTCATCTGCCCAGTTGGTGGAGTCTAGTGCCATGGTGGCGAATCATTGGAAGACACGTGAAAATTAGAAGACATGTCATCAGTTGGGAACTATGGCACTATGGGAATAGGCCTCAATTTCCTCATAGCGACATAGCGCCTTGTTGACACGTGGCCGCTCTGTGGGGTCAAGTCTTGGGTCTGCCAGGTTAATGTTTCGAAGGTCAGTAGGGAGGTGGCAAGTGTATGAGTTAGAGCATATGTGGTTCATGGGCCTAGCAATTTTTAGAGGGAAGGATGTGCAGAGTACGAGGTGCTTCTAATCGTTAGATTGAAATTGATCTACGATGGGTGCCATCACGCTATGGAAAAGCTACGTGAGATTTACAACAGCGACATAGCGCCTGGGCACTACATGTCCCTTAGTAGGGTCAAAGCAGTACGGACCCTCCAGGTTGGTGCCTTGTCAGACCAAGGTGGTGCTTCATTAGTCCAATGGGGAACAACCACGTATGCCAGGTTAGAATACAATCAGCACATGGGACCAGATCTTTAACATCGCCAGTGCAAGAAAAGGTTAACTTCTCCACTGTCAAATCTACAGAAATCAACGATAGGCACCATCGCACTATGGATAAGCTGCACAATTTTTATGTTAGTGACATGGCACTTGGAGGACACGTATCCTCGTGGGTCCAGGGTTGGATGTGCAAGAAATATAGACAACAATATGTGGCTGGTTTCTATTGATCGATGCACTGAGGAGTAGTATCTATTGCTTGCCGTTAGATCAAGGAAAATCAACAAAAGGTGCCATGTCACCATGGTGAAGTTGCATAATCTTTACCATAGTGACATGGTGCCCTTTCGCCATGTGTCAGTGGGGCCAGGTCTCGCTAGGGTACATTAGTCAGGTATTGCCAGGTGTCATTTGGGTGTGGTGCAGTTGCTAAGGTGGCACCGGATATGATGGGTCCAGGGTAAAGCAAGCACAGAACATGACAAGTCTTCACGAATGTCAGATCAGGGCAGATCAACGGAAGGCCCTGTCTTGCTGTGGTAAAGTTCTGTAATCTTTACCATAGCAACATAGCATTTTTCTGATGCGTGTCTCGCTGGCAGACCTAGGTTGATGGTTAGCGGCTGGCAGTTAATGTTGTGGTCAGGCTTGCAATCATTACGATTAATGATAACAGTTTAAGGGTGGCGTGGTTAGTTGAATAATAGAAGGTCAACCACGAAGGACTTCCCAGGTGGCAGAATGAAAAGAAGTGATTGGCCTGTGTGGCCTAGTTGGCTTGTGAAACTAGGTTGAATCTCTGACCCCCTGCTGATTCATGAACCAAAAGATGAAGGTGATCATTTTTGTTGTGCGATCTGATCTTCATGATCAATCCAAAACCACTAGAAATGAATGCAAAATATGGAGAGACACTCCACCATCTCAGTCGATCCATCTACTGGGTTAGAGCATAGTTATGGCACCATTTTCAGTCCTCTTAGAACACCTGTTGCAAAAAAGATCAGATTTTCCTCAGATTCCCATGATTGTCCTTTGCGGGACTTAATGGCAGGTAGCTGCAGGGTCACTTTAGCAGTAAAAGATCTCAGTTATGCCTGAACTATAAAGGCAGATTTTGTAGTTTTTGTAGAGGGACCTTCTCTTTGATTTTCCTCTTCTTTTGCTCTGCAATTCTAGTGTAAACTCCCCTATGCCTCTGAACTATCTGATTCTCTATTTATCTCCTTCAGCCATTGGTATTAAGTGCAAGAATTCTTTTCCTGTGCCATTGTTTTGTGGAAATCTATAATTCGCATGACTGTATCTCTACTGGCCTGTGAATGATATATAAGTGAATTTCTTCCTTGTGTCATTCATCTTGGTTTTCTGATCTGTATGTGATTATTTGATTAAAGCAAGTCTAGATGTGCAATATCCTTAGTTTCATTCTGGTTCAGTAGCGCATGTATGGGCAGAGAATTGGTCTGAACACTCTATTTTGGTGCATCACCTCCTTAGATTAGACTAGGTAGATTTGCTTTCGTGCTCTCCTTCTCCCTTTTCCTCTCCAAGAGTAGATAGGTGCACCCTGATAGTAAGAGGAAGTTGGCCTTCTCTGGAGACTCAACCTTGTAGTTCAAATCCCATAGCTTGGAGGTTGTTTCCATGTTTCACTAGGTTGTCCTCGCGCATAGGCCTTGGACAAGGGTGCAAACCTAAGTGACAATAGAGACCTAATAAGTATGTGAGTAGCACTACTAATGGCTTCAACTTCAAGCTAGGATCAAGAGACTTGGCTTTTATCATGCAACTTGCCATGGATTTGAGAGTTATAATCCCAGTGTTGCAACATATGTCTTATGCAAACTGAATGCTGTTGGATTCTAAAGATCAATTCCCTTAAGCTTGCAAAACTCTCTAAGTCTTCTATCTAGATATTTATTCTCATTGTCCACCCATGAAACCTTGATGGACTTTCTTGATTTGTTTTCAACATGAGTCTTCAAGGCTTGAGACTTATGAACCACTTAACTCCTGTGATGAAGGAAGTAGAACCATGTGAATCTCGAAAAGTCATCAACAAAAGTAAGGATGTAGCAGCCTTGGCTGACTGAAGTCACTACAAAAGGACTTGCTAAAACCATGTAAACCAATTAAAGAACAATTGGAGCTCTACAAGACTTGCCTTCATCATATTTTTACTCAAGATGAATATCCGTTGAACATGATGAACACTCTCCCTTAGAAAAGTTGATGTTAGGTAGAACTTTGACCATGTGTTTAAAGAAAATTTGTGGAAGATGATAGAAGGTAAGATTACCAAAATTCTCATGCCATAAAGTGATTTATGAATTAGAGTGAGTCAGCAAGGCTTGAGAAGGAGACTTATGCACAAAGTGGGAGAAGGAATAAAGCCTCTTCTCATCATTTACTTTCCCCACTACAACCAATGAATCATCTCTTAGACTACTCACCATCACTAAATCTAGAAGGAACTCAACTTTGTGACCATCTCCAAGGTGAGTGATTTTGTAAATTGAGAGGAGATTGGAGCTAAGTTTTGGAATGTAGAGAACAACTTTGAATTCCCCATTTTCCATTTCCACATGTCCTTCTCCTTCAACTTCCATTTTAGTATCATCTCCCATGAAGATATGTGGTACCTGTGATTGCTTCAATGAAGAAAAGTCTCCCTTTGAAGAACCCATATGGTAGGAGGCACCTGAGTCAAGTATCCATTCCAAAGAAAAACTTGAGTTTTCCATAAGTGCTTTCCTTTTTCACTTTGAAGAGGTTGGAGTTGAATCCTTGAGAGTACCTCGCACTTGAATTTTTTTCTTTCTATGTAGATTTTCTAACTCACTAATTCCTTTAGTCTTGCAATTATGCTCATCATGATTTGGGTTTTTACATTATGCACAAAAAAGTTTGTCCTTCTTTTCATTACTTCCCTTCTTGTTGGAAGAAGAATTGCCTTGTTGTGAGGAGGACTATTATGTCTCAAATTGTGATTTCTACTTCCACCACTTCTTTTTGTTGCTAGAACTTTTCCCTCCTTGAATTTATTGGTGGTCATCACTAGCCACCAAGGCTTTTGTCTTTGATGTCATGGGAATTTCTAAATCCATCAAGTGAGATTGTTCAACAATCAACATCTCTACAAATGCATCAAATGTAGGCTTCTGGTAAGTAGATCCCATAGTGAATGAGTAAGTATTAAAAGTTGAAACAAAGGAAGCATACTCTGAAGGTAGCCTCTTCAGGATGTAATGAATCAACTTGTCATCCTTCATGGGATTTCCACAATCTTTAATTAGTACCCTATGCTCACTAGCTTTATTGATATAATCTTGAATTGTGTCAATGTTCTTTGGATCCAAGAGAAGTAGATCGTCCTTAATTTAAAATCCCTTTTCTTCATCCACCTTACCATAGAATGATTCAATTTTTTCCCATGGAGGTTTGGATTCTATACAATTGAGAATGTGAAAGAAGAGATCTCTACGTACACAAATCCTAATAATTTCTAAAGCCTATTGGTCTTGTTTTTTCAATTCAATTAGTTCTTTAGCATCAGTAGGTTTGGTAATTATACCATCAACATAAAGATTGTAACCTTTTTCTATTAATCTACTCCATGCAATATCTTTCCATATAGAATAATTATGTGAAGCTAGAGGTGGACATTTAAATGAACCCATGATGCAAAAAAATGAAAAGAGCACACAAGAGAGACACAAGAACATAATACACACCCCCCTTTTTACTCAGTCAAAAGACCACCCCAAAAAAGATGTTTTTGGCACTTTATAAGTAGTGTGTATACAATGTGCCATTTGTTAAAATGAACAAAGTGGAATTTCTAATTTTTCTTTTAGAAAAAACTTTTGAGGCCTTAATCTATTATTAAGTATTGTAGCTCAAATGTACAATAATTCTAAAAAATAATCAAAGCTTTACAATGTAGAAAAAACCCTAGTTCTAAAAGTGAGAAGTTTTTCAACACAATCCTAGAATCTGACCATAGATCATACACACTTTCAAAAAAAGATGGAACTTGAAAAAGGTGAAAAGATGAGTCTATATGGAGTGTTTGTAGTTGCAAAATGTAGGATTAAGTAGGTATAGTCACCAAAATATGCAATTTATGAAAAATCCTTAGACCAAAACCAGAAAAGAACACCACCACTAGAAATTTTAGGAGATTCTACCCAATTTTTTTTAAAAATTACATCTAAATTGGAGTCCAAATGACCAAGTTATGGGGTCACAAAATCAGACTGTCAAATATTAAAGCAATCTAGAGAGGGTTCTGAAGGAAAACTACATGCTTAAATTTGATGGTGAAATGGTTGTTGCAGTAGTTGAAAAGTGACTAGGAATGATGGTCAGACGACTATAAAATTTAATCCAGTGTAATGCTGATGTTAGTAAAAAATCAATGACCTAGGGTGACATGGTAGGTAATTGGATAGTACAAATTGTACAGATGATATGTCACATATGACTAGGTCTACATGGTATGTGATGTGGTAAATGATGTAGGGTCTAGCTGATGTGGACTAAACACATGTTAGTCTACTGGCGGTAACGTGTCGAACACTAGTCCTGCATGGAAGACATGTGTCTATCCAGCTGGCATGATAGTATTGGTCAACATGTAGTGCCAAAAATGCATGTCACACTATAAAATCTTAGTGCTTTTCTGTGTGGCAGATGTATGAAGGTTGAGGGGTACCTACAAGAAGTGTCACATGGCACCACAAGGATGTGTAGGTGACTAGTAAATGAAGCAAACAACGTTAGATTTTAGAAGACAATCACCGAGGTCACCTACTAAAATATTTATCTACCTAAAATTTGGGAAGTGATGATCAAAATACAAAACAAGCACTAGAGTTATTTTTATTTATCCCACATTAGTGGGAAAATAGCTCAGTGCACTATTTAAAAAGGAAGGTCAGTAGTTGTGAAAATAAATGCAAGCCCATCAGACTTTGCTTGTTGCTAGTTAATGTGGACTGCTTGGCTAATTGTTGGGAGGAATTCAGTTAGTTTTCTAGTTGTAGTTGGAAGCTCTTAAATAAAGCTCACTGAAAAATATAGAATATTCTTTGTGCAGGGTCGGGAGGTTACAGCTCGATACTTGCAAAAAAAAATTCTTTGCTACTTGCCCAGAGGGTAAATTTTTTTTTGAAATAATAAAGTCAAAAAATAATGTAGAGAATTAAATTATAGAAACAAAAAATTAATGAAATAGATCTACAAATGACTATACCTAAATTGCAAATCAGGGCCTTTGGGTGATGATTTGCAAATAAATTTGCCTCACAGTCAACTTTGGCCTAGGGTAGCCGAGTGTATAGTCAATCTTTGCCGAATCAACCTTCTAGACACAATGGCAAGGTCAGATCTAGCTGTAGATGCTCCCACTTTCTGTAGTACTCTAGATTTAGGTTGAGGTGTTGAAGCAACAATGGTCTTGAACAAGTATGTGAAGAGACAATCTCCCAGCTCTGATATCATGTAATGATTTTCCTTAGGGAAAAATTCATCCAAGAACTAAAAACTCAAACACAAGCACAACAACAATAGATTGGAAAGGAGTATGATCAGAATAACAATTCATTCATTCAATATGCATTAAGAGTACACTAGTAGTATCTATATATAAAGGCTTCTGAGATATATCTAAAATGCCTTGGAATTAGCTACATGATAAGTCATACAACCAAGCACGTGTCCACTAGATATGGGTTATCCTCCATTAAGAATGAAAGTAAGTGCGATGATGAGAGGATAAGCCTACAAGGGTGTAACATGCAAATCAGTGTTATAGACAACATGTTCTAAAAGAGGAGTGCGAATAATTGTGTTGTCAAGAATACAACTCAGTGAATGATGCAAACTCCAGTGTTGTAGAAACCATGTGCTGAAATAGAGTTGCATACTTCTATGTTGTCAAAATGACAACTCAAAAAGTTGCACAAAATCCTAAGTTTCTTTAAAAATAAAATAATAAAATAATGCATTAACATTTAGTAAACTTAAATACTTATTTACACCAACACGATTTATTGATTTCTTCAAAACTAGATTGCCCTCCTTGGTCCAAGTGAAGGTTAAATTATTTTTTGACATGACTATCAAGGTTTTGACCATAGCAAAATTTTTTGGAATGAATCTTCTTACAAAATTAATCCTACCAAGGAAACTTTCCAACCCTTTCTCATGAGTAGGAAGTTGGAGAGCAAGAATTACTTCTATCCTCTCTAGATCTATCCTTAATCCATCTCTTGATACAATATGCCCTAGGAGCTTTCCCTACTCAGTAGCAAAAAAAACTTCTTGGTATTTAGAGATACACCATATTTCTCTACATCTAACAAATACCTACCTCAAATAAAGTGATCTATTGCATGTTTGGAGAAGAAATTTATATCATCAATATATACTAACACAAAATTATCCATTACACCTTTGAAATCTATCTCCATTACCTTCTGAAATGTGGCACTTGCATTAGTTAGTCCAAATGATATCTTACAATAGGCATAGGTACCCCATTTAGTGGTAAATGTTGTCTTATATCAATCTAATTCCTAGACCAGTACCTGATTATAGCCTAAAAAACCATCCAAGAAAGAAAATCTTTATGAACTAATAACCTTCGATAGGATTTGTTCCATAGAAGGAAGATGGTGCTGGTCTTTAACATAAGCCCTATTAAGTTCTCTAAAGTCTACACATAGTCTTATCTTTCCATTATTCTTCTTCATAGGAACAAGATTAGCTACCCATGAGGTATGTTTGATAGGAAAAATGGTATTAGCCTCTATGAGTTTTGACAACTCTTTTTTCATTAATAGCTCAATCATAGGATTAACTGGCCTTTATTTTTGTCTAACAAGCTTGGCATCTTGGTTTATATCTATAGTATGGTAGAATAAGCTTGGGTGAAAATCCTTTAAGTCTTCATATGTCAATGTAACAACATCATTAAAATCTTGACATAACTTAATGAAAACTTCTTATTTAGCTTCAGTATATACCTTTTCTAAATTGAGCATATTTCCATCAGCAACCATGATGGGTGTGTAGTCATCTTTACTTTGAGTCAAATTTGAATCCTTGCTCCTTACTTGATCATTAGAATTGGAAACTTCCTCCAAGGTAATGAGACTCTTAGGTAATTTTTTAGAGTTAAAATTATATGATCTAGTCCGCATATTGACTTTGGGGTTTGGATTGGTTGTTTGTAGAGAATTCTACATCATTTTGCAAAAAGAATTACAATTTTCACATTAGAATCAAACATCTATGAATTTGTGCAATTATCAGGGATAGCAAGTCTTACAAAAATCCTGATTTGTTTCTCCTTCTCATCAATAACATGCTCTGGTATGTCATAGTGGGAACCAATGGTTGCAAGCCTGTCAGCATGTTTGTTCTTATTTCTTGAACACTGTGAATATTGAATGCCAAAAACTCTTCAAGTAGATCCCATACTCTATGTTTATATGACTTGAGGAGATTGTTCTTTCTGACGTTCTAGTTCCTAACTTGATTTACAATCATCTCAATATCCCCATACACTTTTAAGAGTTTAACACCTCTCTTTTGTGCCAATTGGAGGCCTTGGATTAGGGTTTCATATTTTGCTACATTATTTTTGAAGCTGAATTGGAGCCTATAAGAAAAATAATACTTCTCCAATTTAGGAGAAATCAACATAACACCAGCCCCTGAACCATTTTTTTTTCTTGAACCGTCAAAGAATAACTCATACAATCTATTTTTACCCTCTTTTATTTCATGAGATTGGGCATAGAAACACTTTCTTTGAATATACAACAGGTTCTAAGACCTATCTCTTTAGCTTCTTGTATTGGATCAAACTAATAGGTAGTGGTCCACTCATCCAAAATAAAATTAGGGACCTCTACCGATGAAGTAGTAGGCTCATGGAATGTGTACACTTCTTCCTCCTCCCTAATCATATAATTCATGTTTATAGGCTTGGAGTATAAGCCTCTATGTGGTTAAGGGATAAAGGCTCTCCCCTCAGGGAAGATCTTGCCCCATATCTTGTCCTAAAGAACATGCATGACCAATCTATCACAATATGACCCCCTATCTCTGTAGTGAAATCTCTAGAAAGATAGATCGAAAAATAGGGTTCTACCTCTTCTATTGATATATCTTGGGTTATAGTGCAACTATGAAAAGCATGTAATGCCATCTTCACATTTTTTATAAACCCTATAGTCTTGACAGAGCTACCATTCAACTGAAGGACGTACTTGATCATGGACTCATACTTGATACCAAGGAGATTGGCCACACTTTTGGGCATTATAGAACAAATAGCCCTTGAGTCTATCATACAATTGTGGACTAGTTTATCTCCTCTGATCAAAGAAACATTCAAGGTATGAGGCCTAATTTTCTTACTTATTTCTCCTCCCTTTATTGGTTGTACCAAGCTTCTTGCATTCTCTTCTCTAGGTAGTTGGTCCTTGGCCTCTATGTTCTCTAACTCCTTTTGCAATGGTATGGTGGCGACAACATCCCACATGGAGATATTTACATTAGTCCTTCTCATTTGATCCACCACATCAAAAGGAGTGTTGACTACCTTGGTTGACCCTTTGGGGATTATATGGGTAGGTGGCTAAAGTTGAGTAATATAAGGTTCAACAAGGTATTTGTTACTTGTGTTCTTGTTAAGGAGTAGCATTGGATTGGACATTCATTATTGGGACCTAAGGGAAAAAAATAGAAGTTGAAGAGTGATTGGGTGATGGGGGAAAAACATCTTCAAAAACTCTCCTTTTGCTTTTGGTATTATGAGTTGTAGCATCATAACTGACATGACAATGTTCGTCTAGTTGATGGTTTAGAAACAAATAATCATTTTGCTTATGTAAATAAGAAACATTAGTAGGCTGACTAATACTATATGGTTTCCCTGCTACAGGCCCCTGGGTAGTTAATATAAAATAAGATTTTTCCTTCTAGCATATAAAATGGGCATATGAATAGTTGCAAGAAGGGTAGAAATCTTGCTATTGAGCAAAATTTTCTTAGGGACCAAGTTTCTATCTTGATTTGTATTGGTAGTAGAAGCATGACCATTACATCTATTTTGATTGTAGGGAACAGGTTTTAGATCCTAGTTTGGAGGCCTCCTATTCATAGGGGCTTGATATTGTAGTTGAGGAGCCTTATTCACTTGAGCTTGTTGTCTCTCCTAAGTCACCACTTTATCGCTCACATTTTGAATCATAGAGAAACTATCCTCCAACTTCTTATCTTGAATTTGTAAATTTTGTCCAATATCTTACATTAATACCTTCAACTATCTTAGCTAACAAGATAATGTGGAAACTTGAGGGGCTAGAGAAAGATGTTTTGATGTGGAGGATGTGGGAATAGGGGCTATTACTAGTTGATGATTTGGCATATCAGGCACGAAAGGCATAGGAGGCCTTGGGGCTAGCTTACCTTCCTAGATCAAAATATTCGCTGCCCTTATGGAAATCTCATAAGCACCTAGTAGAGTATCCCCTCCCATAGTTTGGATTGTAGTGGCAATATCACTATCTAGGGCTCTAAGATAATGCAAGAAAGTGTTACGAGGGGTAGGCTTCACTAAGGTTGGTACTCTACCCCATGTTTTTTGGAATCTATAATTAAAATCATTCATGTATTCATGGGGGATCTTTTTATAGTTGTTAGCTTCTCTAATAGTGAAAGAAAATAACTTTTATCTTCAAAGTGTTTGGATAAGGCTGCTCCAAACCCATCCCAATCTATTATAGAATCATGAGGCAATCCTCTATACTATTGGAGTGATTTCCCTTTTAAATATGAAGCTAGAAGCTTGAATGAAACATCATCCTAAGATACATCATGAATATTACAAATAATTGAGAATTCTTTAATATGTTCTATAAGAGAGATGGAGGTTTCACTAGCAAAATCCTATATACATTTGAGAGTTGATATTGGTATGTCATATCTTTGAGCTAGCAATAGGGGAGTTCCACCATTAAAGGTGGAAAAATCATGAGCTCTATCCATATAAGCAAGTGATCTATTAATATGAGTAGATGGTATTCTAGGTTGAGATCTAACAACAAGAGGAGTAGAAATTAATCTTGCAGGGGTATGTATTTCCTTTGTTCTCCTAGCTAGTGATAGAGACAATATAGTTTTCTTTCTCCTAGGATTGGAAAATGAAAGCTCTTGGTATTTGAAATTACCTCTAAAAGATGTATGTGTTTCAACTTTGGGTACGAATCAGAGGAACCTTGGTCTAAAACCATATATGAAGGGTGTAGAATGTAGAGTTGCCAAGTGCTTTATGAAAATGACCCTCTTGAAGGCCTAGAATACTGAGAGTTGCACTATCTTCATCAACTTGAAATTATTCCCTTTAGACACGAGTACACTTGAAATCCTTTTGAATAGTCCCACTAGGCATGCCAAAAACTATTGACACAAAATATTCTACCTTAGCCTACGGGAATACTTCTCCGACAACCTCGTATAACATGGAGACAACCTACACGTGTTGGACTTGCACTCTAAGGCTAAATCTTTGGAGAAGGTAAGCTTCCTTTACTATCAATATGCACCTAACTAATTTTCAAGAAGAAAAGGGAGAAGGAGTGCACGTAAGAAAAACTACCTAACCTAATTTAGAAGGCCATACACCAAAATAGTATGTGGGTCTACTTCTTTTCTAATGAATGCACTAAACGACTTAATAGATTTCTCAAAATATACCATTATCTACACCTTTTCAATATCTATATCATAAGAAGCCAAAGATAACACAATAAGAGAAGGAATATAACATATTCACTTGATCTAATTAGTCATGAAGTATGAACATGATTATATTTTATTTCAATTGTCAAATATATTCGTCAAGTGAGGCCATAGGGATATGCAAACACTTGGTTGAGAGAGAATGGATACAACTCAGAAAGTCCATATTGAGCATAGGCCATATTGTAGAAAAGCTCCAAAAAATTTGGAAAGAGAGGGCTCTATAACAATTAGAAAAGAGAGAACCCATAAGAAAAAAAAAACCTACTTTTATAGTTCAAGCATAACTCCCAATTGCTTCACAATTTCAAGCATGCATTCAAGACAATCAGAAGATGATTGGATGAAATCTCCGAGATAGATTGGATCTGATACACTTTTCAAGTCATGGAAATAATCAACGTTTATTGGAAGAACTCTAACTCTGACATGAAATGATGCCCTTAATGCACAACTAGGTAGATGGATAACTAGGTGATGAGTGTGTGCTCCTTTTGTTAGGAATAGGGTGTGTCAACCTTCTATAATTCCTATTCTTATTATTCATTTTGTAAAATGTATTTCTTGCAAATAATGTTGATGTGTCAACATCTTGAATTGTGTGTATAGAGATCATGACTAAAAAAGTTATGACAGATTCCTATGACATGTAAGAGCTATGTTAGGAAGATTAATTGACAAGTGAAGACATGTGGCAACTAAGATATTTGAGTACTCCACACTCTACCTCAATAGTGGGGTTTGGGGTTCCCATTTTCTCAGAGAATGGTAAAACCCTAATACGATTTACCTTTTGGGAGTAGCCCTAAACTGAAGCACATGTGATAAGCATTTTTTGGATTGTGAAGAGATGCGATGCAAAAAAGGTTTGTTGTTGGTACTACGAGTAGCTACTAGAGTCTTCTGTTGTTGATGTTGAAGTTGCATTGCAAGTGTATTGTAACCTCGTGTTGAAGATAATACATTGTGCAGGTTCTGAAGGGGTGGTGTTGTTTTACCGAAAGGTTTTTCCCCACTGAAAAATCCTTGTGTTATGTGTTCCTTTCTCTATCTATTTTATGTATGCATGGTTGGCTTCAATATTGTTGTTTACATGATATTGAATCCGTAAGTGTAGAAGATTTTAATAGGATTTTCATAATGCTTTCCTTATGAGATTAGTGTAGGAAGTTGTTTCCACACCTGAGTTTCCTTACAAGTGGTATCAAAGCTTGATCAAATTTTGATCCTAGTTGTTGGGTAGGGTTTTTTGAGCTAATCTCAAGTTGAGTGGGAGTCTTGTGCAGAGCATCCTGAATCTTATTTGCAGATTGAGATGGCAAGTTCATCATATGGAAGAATGGAGGTGGAGAAATTTAATGGCACTAATTTCGAGTTGTGGAAACTCAAAATGGAAGACATGTTGGAAGATCATGACCTATGGGAAACAACTACAAGTGCTACAAGACTAGAAACTATAGCTCAAGTAGATTGGGATATCAAAGACCGTAAAGCTAAGGGTCTCATAAGACTCTGTTTAACCGATGCAGTCCTTTTGAATGTTCTAGATGAGAAAACTGCATATAGTTTTTGGGAGAGACTTGGGGACATGTATCAGGCCAAATATTTCATGAACAAGTTGTTCCTGAGGAAGAATTTGTATTCTCTGCAAATGGAGGAAGGTGGATCCTTGCTGAATCATTTAAATGCATTTAATCTAATGGCTACACAGTTGACATCAGCTGGTGTCAAGTTAGAGGAGGAGGATCGTTGCCACACACTTTTGTGTTCTTTACCGGATTCATGGGACCATCTTGTGATGGCTCTCGAAATCACATAAGTCACTTTCAAAATGGATGATGTGGTGTCTTCATTGCTATCAGAGGAGATGCAGAGAAAGGCTTCCATTTTAGAAAAAGAAGCCCTTGCTGTTCATGGGAGATCCACGGAAAGAGGAAAGAAAAATGACAATAAGTCTGACAATAAGCATAGATCCAAATCTTGTGGGAAGTTAAAGACTTCTAATAAGTCCAAAGAAAAATGTTTGAACTGTGATAAGACTGGGCACTTCTGTAAAGACTATAAAGAGCCTAAGAAGAAGAAGAAAGCCTTGGATTTTGGTTCTGAAAAATCTCAAGAAGATGGTGATGCATTCATTGTAGCTTTGGTAGCCCATGCATCTGATGATGTGTGGTTGGTTGAATCAGATGCATCTTTTCACATGACCTCTCATTGAAACTGGTTCTCAAGATATGAATATTTTGATGGTGGAAAGATGTACTTGGGTGATGATTCTCACCTAAAGATAGTTGGACGTGGAAGGGTCACTATCAAATTTCCTGATGGATGAGTAAAGGGAATAAATGGAGTTATGCACATTCTAGGTTTGGCACGAAACCTATTATTTGTAAGTATGTTGAATGATGTAGGTGTGCAAGTTGTTTTTTCTAAAGATGGATGTAAGATGATGAGAGGAGCTATGGTGCTTGCTAAGGGTACTAGGAGAGGAACTTTGTTTCAGCTTGATGCACATATTTCTCAGTGTAATAGTTCTTCTATTTCAAAGAAGAAAGTAGCTATCACTTCATCCCCACCATCTGAATGAGCAGTAAAGAAGACTGTGGTTAGTGGTTCTGATGGTAGTGCAACAAGTGTACCTAAGGGTGCAAACAATTTGGAAGGAAAGCTTCTTGCAGAAAAGACAATGTTGTGGCATTTGAGATTTGGTCACATTGGTGAGAAGGGTCTCAGAACCCTGAAAAATAAAAATCTCATTGAGGGGTTAAATGATTGCAATCTCGAATTTGACTTTTGTGAACACTGTGTATATGGTAAACAAAATCGTGTTCAGTTTTACTCATGTTCTCACAAATCTTCTGATGTTTTGGATCTTATTCATTCTGATGTATTTGGTCCTGTAAAAGTTCCTTCAATCTCCAAGTCTATATTTTTTGTATATTTCATAGATGATTATAGTAGAAGGACATGGATTTATTTCCTTAAAATTAAGACACAAGTCTTTAGTTGATTCAAGGAATTTAAAGCCCTTGTAGAGAATCAGACTATTAAGAAGATTAAGTGTGTGAGAACTGACAATGGTGCTGAGTTTTTCTCAGTAGAGTTTGAATAGTTCTATAAAGAACAAGGTATTGAGAGACATAAGACAACTCCATATACCCCACAGAAAAATGGAGTTGTAGAGAGAATGAGCAGGACATTGATGGAGAAGGCTAGGAGTATGCTTAGTGGAACTAGTTTAGAACAAAGGTTTTGGGTTGAAGATGTGGCCACTGCTTGCTATCTGGTTAACAGATCTCCTACATCAATTCTTGTTGGTAAGACACCCATGGAGGTGCAGTCTAGTAAGAAGCCTTCAATTAGACATCTTTGTGTTTTTGGTTGTGAAGCTTATGCACATGTTCCAATGGAGAAAAGATCTAAGTTGGAAAACAAAGTTGTTAAATGTATTTTCATCGGGTACAATGCTCATGTGAAAGGATACAAGCTTTGGGATCCTATGACGAGTAAGGTGTTGTATAGTAGAAATTTTATTTTTAGAGAGCTAACATCTTCTCCTATTGTGCTACAACCAGATGAAAAAGAAAAAGGAAAAGATGTTGTTCAGTTGCCTCCTACCCCTCAGAAGACTGAATAGAGAGACCATATTGTGTCTAATGATGAGGAGAGCTCTTGCAGCTCTGATAGTTCAAAAGAAGAGGATGAACAACCTCAACCTCAGCCCTTGAGAAGATCCATGAGAGAAAGAAAGCAACCAGAAAGGTTTGGTTATTCTATGTTAGATTCCAGTTGTGCTTTTGCTTTGATTACTAACATTGATGAGCCTAGATCTGTGAAAGAGGCTTTGGGCATGGAAGATGCAGGTTCCTGGATTGAGGCTATGGATGATGAGATGGATTCATTAGAGAAAAAAAAAACATGGGACCTTTTACCTTTTCCTAAAGGGAGAAAATCTGTTGGCTGTAAATGGGTGTTCAAGAAGAGATTCTATGCAGATGGCAATGTTGAAAGGTACAAAGCTAGATTGGTTGCGAAGGGGTATTCACAGGTAGAGGGAATAGATTATGGTGAAATTTTCTCTCTTGTTGCAAAGTTGACATACATTAAATTTATGTTATCCCTTGCTGCATCATATCATTTAGAGATAGAACAGATGGATGTGAAGACAACTTTCCTTCATGGTGATTTGGAGGAAGAGATTTATATGTCATAGCCTGAGCACTACATTGTTAAACGTAAAGAATCCATAGTTTGCAAATTAAAGAAATATCTATATGGTTTGAAGCAATCTCCTAGGATGTGGTACCTTAAGTTTGATGCCTTTGTCTTCTCAATTGGATTTGTAAGATCAAAATCAGATCATTGTGTTTATTTCAGAATTGAAAATGATCGCCTTTTTATTGTTGCATTATATGTTGATGATATGTTGCTGTTTGGGAAGTGTAAGGGTATGATTTCTGAATTTAAATCTTAGTTGTCAGCACAGTTTGAGATGAAAGATCTTGGGGCAGCCAGGTACATCTTGGGTATGGAAATTAGTAGAGATAGGCCTAACAGAAAACTTTGGTTGAGTCGAAGTAAGTATGTGAAGTGTGTGTTGGACAGGTTCAGCATGGCAGATTGTAGACCACTATGTGTTCCTATTCCTGTGGGAACAAAGTTATCTGTAGATGATTGTCCAAAATCTCCTAGTGAGGTGGAGGACATGAGTAGAGTACCTTATGCTAGTACAGTTGGCAGTCTTATGTATGCTATGGTCTGTACTAGACCAGACATTGCCCAAGTAGTGGGAGTCTTGAGTCGATTTATGGCTAATCCTGGATAGATAAATTGGGATGCAGTTAAGTGAGTATTCAAATATTTGAGGGGTACATTAGATTACTCCATATGTTATCATGGTAACTCTTTTGGATCTCTGCATTCAGTTTGTATTCATGGGTTCGTAGATTTAGATTGGGTAGGTGATATTGACTACAAGAGATCCACCAGTGCTTATGTGTTCACTATGTTTGGTGGTGTCATCAGTTGGATGAGCAAGCGACAACCTGTAGTTGCTTTATCCACTACAGAAGCTGAGTACATGGTTGCCACTCATGCTTGTAACGAAGCCATTTTGCTTAAGAGATTATGTTCTTATGTTGGTGTTGATGCAGAATAGATTACTATTTGGTGTGATAGTCAGAGAGCTATTTTCCTTGTAAAGAATCCAACTTTCCATGCCAGAACGAAGCACATTGATGTGTAGTATCACTTTGTGAGAGATATGGTGGAAGATGGAAAGGTAAATTTGGAAAAGGTAGATACTATGAAGAATGTTGCAAATTCATTAACAAAACTAGTGGGCACTGAGAAGTTCAAATGCTGTTCAGAGTCTATGGGCCTTTCGGCCTATAGTGATTAGTTCCTATTATGTTCCTATTACTCTTACAAGGTGTTCGACAAGTGGGAGAATTTTAGGAATAAGGTGTCTGAACCTTGTAAAATTCCTATTCTTATTATTTGTTTTGTAAAATGTATTTCTTGCAAATAATGTTGATGTGTCGACATCCTGAATTGTGTGTAAGGAGATCATGGCTAAAATGGTTATGACGGATTCCTATGACACGTAAGAGCTATGTTAGGAAGATTCAATGATAGGTGAAGACATGTGGCAACTAAGATATTTGAGTACTATACACTCTACCCCAATAGTGGGGTTTGGGGTTCCTATTTTCTCAGAGAATGGTAAAACCCTAATACGGTTTACCTTTTGGGAGTAGCCCTAAATTGAAGTGCATGTTATAAGCATTTTTAGGGTTGTGAAGAGATGCGATGCAAAAAATGTTTATTGTTGGTACTATGAGTAGCTACTGGAGTCTTCTGTTATTGATGTTGAACTTGCATTGCAAGTGTATTGTAACCTCATGTTGACGATAATACATTGTGCAAGTTTTGAAGGGTGTGGGGTTGTTTTACCGAAAGGTTTTTCCCCACTGGAAAATCCTTGTGTTATGTGTTCCTTTCTCTGTCTATTTTATGTATGCATGGTTGGTTGCAATATTGTTGTTTACATGATATTGAATCTGTAAGTGTATAAGATTTTAATAGGATTTGCATCATACTTTCTTTATGAGATTAGTGTAGGAAGCTGTTTCTACACCTGAGTTTTCTTACACCTTTTGCATCTACTAGGCATGGGAAATGCTGAAAGAAATTTGTAGATGATGAAAAATCTAATCTTCCATTAAAGAGTCATTTTTATTTTTTCTATCAACACATCATGTTAGATGTATTAGTAGGTCAATCATATTCAATTATCATTCTATACTTTTCCTATAATTCCATTGGATAAAGATCCCTTTTCTTTTATAGCTTGGACAAGTGAACACCTTTATTGTGGTCAACCTAAGGTTCTACAATCTTATCATTGTCAACTTGTCTTAACATTGACCCTTCCTTAAAGTCTCCTTATGATCTTATAATCACCATGATGCTATGATAGACCTTCACCTTTGTGTATTCAGAAGATTTCTTTAGCTACACTTACTATCTTATGATAACCCCATATCATAAGATCATAACCCTTCTTACCATTTCCCATAACCATATGCTTCTACTATATTATGATAACTCCATATCGTAACATTGAAAAATTTGATAATTGACTCCATGATCTTATGCTAGATCATAAGATTATAGCATAGGAACATGGTTATATTATCATAACCCTGACCTTCACCTTCTATGATTTGAATAAATGGAGCCCACTAGGGACACGTGTCAAATCCTCGCTATGTCATTATAACTAAAGATCGATCATTTTTCTATAGCAACATAATCAGAGACATTGATCTTCCTCTATCTGATAGCCTAGAAACATGCAACAAACTTACTAACCATGTCAGAACCCAAACCAATCAAGACTTTTCTATATGCAAACCTATTTGAAAAATCTTTGGTTTTGCGGCTCGCCAAGGGAATAATCTCAATAGATATATGTGTCACAATATCACTATGTCTGATTGCATAAGATCCTTGTAACTATAGAAGGTGAAAAGGTGATGGTTGTAGATGTTAGGAAGATCAGACGTTAAGTAAAATGGATTGAAGAAACTGGTTCACACCTTGCACAGTCATCACCTCTGCCAATGATAAACAAACAAACTGCCAACATTTTTTGACAAGAAAAGTTCTACCAAAAACTACATGTTGAGCCATTGCTATGTTGCATAAAATAACTCCCTTGCACCTCTGTAAAGAAAAATAACAACGACCATAGATAGCAAAAAATATCTAACGATGACAAAGTTGCAGGATCGCAAAAATATTAAAAAAACATAGTCACTTAGGAATTTAAAATATAACCTAAGGTTTTTGTGTGAATTATTTTTTTGCCCAATATTTGAATATTTAAATATGTGAGTGTTACTACATTTGAATTCAAATATGACAAATTTTGGCAAGAAGCGCAAAATGACCAACAGTGCCATAATCCATAGTCTTTAATACCCTTCAAATTTCTCATGATTCTCTTAATTTCAATCATGTTATTTTCTTTAAGATTTGTAGAGAATCTTTCCACCAGACGAATTGCTAATGCAATATTAGGCCTTGTGTGTACTACATATTGTAGTTTTCCAATTATTGATCTAAGGTGGTCTGATCTAGCTCTTTGTAATCATCATTCTTGTAAAGCTTATGATCATTCTTGAAATTATCATTCTTGTGAATACCATCTTTCTTTTGTTGGATCTGCAATCCAACAAAGAAATTTATCTCTCCAAACATGGACATTTCAAAATAATCCACTCATGTCTTCTAAAAATGATTTGCATAAATCATCATTTCCTATGAACTATGTGTCATACACAAGGATTTTTTCCAACATAATATTTTTGTCTAGTCCTTCTTTGATATACAGGTTGTTATCAAATGTTTATTTGAAAACCAATCTTTATCAAGTAGATATAAAGACTTTCATACTAATCTCTGGGAGCTTTCTTGAGACCAACAACAGTTTGTGCAATTTACAGACCATATGATTTTTGCTAGGATCCACAAAACCTTGAGGTTATTCTATGTAAACTTCCTTTGTAAGAATTCTATTCAAGAATGAAAATTTATATCCATTTAATAAAATTTAGATCCTTTATGTGCAACATAAGAAATTAAATTTCTAACACCTTTCTTTGTTTCTTGAGACTTCTCTAGCTTCATTCAGCTTATTTCTAAAAACCCACTTAGTGCCAATTACAATTTTATCATTGGGTCTAGGGATAAGAGTACAAATATTATTCCTCTCTATATGTTCTATCTCTTCATTTGTAGCTTCAATCCAACTTTCATTATCCAAAGCATCTTAATTGATCTATGTTCAAATTCAGTAAGAAAATATATACGTTTCAATTTATTTCTTGTCTTTGTTCCATCTGACTTGTATCCAATGATTTGATCAGGTGTATGCTTTTTTCTAACATATCTTGCTACCATGGGTACTTTGGATTTGGAAACTGGTCCACTAACCTCTCCATGATCTTTAATATCAAGCTTAGGTCTAGCTGTTTATGACTAAGGTCCATTAGGCTCATTTTTCTCTAGCAACAAATGGGTAGCTTCTTAGTGTGACTCAGGTCCTTTAGACTATGACTCAGGGTGCACTTGTTGCAACTTGGTAGCTCTTGGATATTTTAGGGACTTGAGAGGTAAAGTCTTCTAACTTCTAATTGGATTTGGCAGTGTGTTAGCTTCATAGTAGACAAACTTTCTATAATCCCTAGGTTCTTTGCTACTCTCTTCTTCACTCTTTTGCAAATTGATCAATCCTTATATGTGCACTTTCTATGATCTTATGAGTTGAAAAATTCAAATATTTATATGCTTTACTTATATAGGAGTATCCTAGGAATATGCCTTCATCACCTTTGACATCAAATTTACATTTCCTAGATTCCTTTAAGATATAGCATTTGTTACCAAATACTTTAAAGTAACTTACATTAGGTTTGTATCCATACTATAGTTCATAAGGAGTTTGATTAGAGTCTTTCTTCAACTATACTCTATTCAACATATGCACTACAATAATCATTGCTTCCTTCCATTATTTGATTGCAACACTCTTTTCTATCATCAAGGTTCTTACACAATCCATGATGTATATATTCCTTCTTTTATCTATACCATTCTATTTTGTTGTACTAGGGACTGATACTTGTCTCTTAATTCATCTTTCAATGTAGAATTTATTGAATTCATTGGAAATGAATTCACCATCTCTATCTAACCTTAAACACTTCATCTTCTTTCCAATTTATTTCTCTACTCTTACCAGATACAGCTTAAACTTTTAAAAATCTTCAGACTTATCTTTCAGATACATTATAGTCATCATTTTATAATAATCAACAAAAATATAAAATCTCCACTGTAATTCTCTATTCTAATAGGTCTGCATAAGTCTATATGAACTAGCTCCAAGACTTCTTTAGAATGATAGGTTTTTCTTTCGAAACTTGTCTTTCCCATCATACCAATTTAAAAAATTATGCATAGACCCATATTAGGTTTCCTCAGACTACGAATACCTATCACCTTTTGTTTTTTTCTTATCTTGATCAAATGATCAAAGTTCACATGACATATCCTTTTATGCCATAACCAATTTTATTCTACTTGAGCAATAAAACATGAACATGTACTGAGATCTAGGTAGAATATGTTATCTTTTTTTGTTTACTAGACCAAACCAAATTTCCTATTCCATCCAGCAACTTGGCCTTCCCATTCATGAATTCTACCTTGAATCCAATGTTATTCATCTATGCCACACTCAATAGATTTTAAATTATTCCTTCAAACCAATAACAATTATCACATCTAAGTTCATTCATTAGTGAGATATAAACTTTTCCCTTTAGGTTACATGGTTCATTGTTTCTAAATCTCACATTTCCACCATCATAATGGTCCATATCTCCAAACTTTGTTTTGTCATTGGTCATATGATGTAAGAGATGAGTATCAGTAATCCATGTATCATTTTTGTTAAGATGATATATAAGTTGCATTTTATCTCCTTCATCATTAGATTCATCTTTTACAGAAGTGTAAACCATTTCATCATCTTCACTACCATCTAAATCTTTAGGCATAAAATAAGATTTCTTACATTCATCCATGTAGTCCTTGAAGTTCTTGAAATCCTTCTTGCCTTTATACTTTTTGTGCTTCTTTTCATCTTTGTTTTCTCTATTTGGGCATCTTGCAACAATGTGTCCAACTTCTTCACAAGAGAAAAATATCAAAGGAAATTTACCTTTGTACTTTCCTTTTCCTTTGGGATACCTTCTTGCAAGAAATTCTTTAATGACTTCGAGATTACTATCTAAATTGTCTTCATGTTCAATTTTAGATTATTTTCTTTTAGAATCTTTAGCTTTCTTCTTTAGTGATAACTTGACTTCAAATGTAGACTCAAGATTGCTAAAAATGGGAGTATAATTATCATAGTTATCTAGTTCAAATGCAATCAATCTTCCAACTAGACCATCCAAATTTATCTTGTTATTTGGACCACATCTCAACTCTTTAATGGAAGACACTATGATTGCATAGATATGGAGAAGGGTTCTGAGTACCTTTCTTACCACTATCACATCTTTAATTATTCCTCTAGAGGATTTGATATCACTGACAATGCCTTTGATTCACTCACATATTTTGCAATGTTTTCATCCTCTCTCATTTTCATTTGATCAAACTAACCCTTGAAGATTTATACCTTGGCTCTTTTTTTGTTATCATCACCTTCATAAATATCCTTTATTTTTGTCCACATGTCATGAGAAGCAACCCATTCTTTGACCTCATCAAGTTTAACATAGTTAAGAGCTAATGCAATGTCAATCATCAAAATGTTATGATCTTTCTTTTCAACAATTTTTTCCATAGTCAATGTTCTAGTAGGAGCCTTGTAAGCATTTTCCAAGTATTTCAAACCTGAATCATTGATGGTTTCAAAGTGAAACTTCATAATTTCCTACCATTCCTCAAAGTCATCTTTGTTCAGCTTGGTAATTTCTCTTCTCTAAGACATGTTGGTCTTTAGCTTAGGTCCTCCAAACTTTCTCTACAACCATGAAGAAGGTTTGATACCGATTGTTGGAAATATAAGAGGAGTAACTGAGAGGGCAGGGGTGAATCAATTACCCAAAAAAAAATCCCAGACCCCTTAGATGTCAACATAGAACATAAACTTTTCTGAATGCACTTATGCTTGACAAATACATAGGCACTCGGTTTACACTAGAAAATGTTGTAACTCAACAAGCATTAAAATCATAACTATAACTCAAATAATTCTTAACATATAAATCTTAAGCTATTGTGTATGATTAACCTTACTTAACTTAGTTGCATACACATGAAAGAAATAGTATGAACACAAGTAACATCAAGATTTAATGTGGAAACTAATTTGGGAAAAACCACCAATTGCAACTAGTTACTAATTTTCACTCTTCTAAATTGAGTCATGTTAGGAGCTAACCCTATTAAAGGTTACAAAATAAACTATTAGGTGTGACCCTATTAGACGATTTAATTACCCTATTAAGAGTGGCCTTGTTAGAGGTCTTTAGACACTTCAATCTAGAAATGACACCTTGTTAGAGGATTTACAAATAATTGTGAAGCCAACTCGATTAAGAGATTTAGATAACTACCACAATGGTTAGAGAGTAACAATGAGATTACCTAATTTATGATGCAACTAAATTGCTGATTATAGATCTCAATTCTTTCTTGTATACTTGATCCCTTCTAATTGAATGCATCTTTGAAGCTCTACAAGGATATTCTACTTATCCTTCTAATTTGTTTCCTCTAAGCATCTTTAAATCTTCTATTCACTTACATACATTCAATCCTCAACTTGACCATATATTTATGTTTTACACATTTTTAGGTTTTCTTGAATAGAACTCAGAATAATAAATATTCATCTCCTCAATCAGCTAGAACCAACAAAAAATATATTAAAATATTTCAAAATAAGAAAATCCTTCATTAGCCGACCCTTCCTGGTAGGCACTAACTCAAATGATTTTTCTATATTAACCAACTAAAATTGGTTAACACTTCATATTCAAAAAGTTCCTTTGGTAACTAAGCGAGCTTGGCTAACACTAGTTCCATCCAACTTTGCTTCATTAATTGAGTGAGCTTGGTTAACACTCAATATTTATTAAAATTCTCTTTATCACCCAAGTGAACATAGTAGATAGTGTCTTCTAAACCAAGTAAACTCTAGAATGCTTGGGAGGCACTTAAAACTATCTTCATCGCTCAAGTGATCTCAACATACATTGACTAGCAATGATATGACTTTTTTTGTACATCAAAGATAATACACTATCAACCAATTATTTTCAACAAAACTAACAGTCATTGAAGGGTTTAATATTCTATGTAAATCCTTTAGCAAGGTGACATTCTATTGGAATATTCTAATATCCTCTAACAAGACCACTCCTAATGGAGTAATTAAATCCTCTAACCAGGTCACATTTAATAGTTTGCATTGTAATTATTAGTGTAAATAAGTATTTACTATTTACATTTACTTAAGTTTACTTAGGTTAATGCATTATTTTATTATTTATTTAGGTGAGAGACTTAGGAGTTTGTGTACTCTCATGAGTTGTCATGTTGACAACACAGAAGTACGCAACTCAAATTGAGCACTTTTTGTCTACAATGCTAGATTTTACATCATTCACTAAGTTTTCATGTAGACAAAATAGTTATTCACACTCCTAATTTAGCACATGTTGTTTATACCACTAATTTGTGTGATACATCATTTTAGGCTTATCCTCTCATCATCACACTTACTTCCATGCTTAATGGAGGATAACCCATATTTGGTGGACATGTGCTTGGTTGTATGACTTATCATGTTGTTGACTTCTATGCATTCTAGAAACTCTCCAAAGGCCTTTATATATAGGCACTCCTAGTGTACTTGCATATGGCATATTGAATGAATATATCTTCATTCTGATCATACTCTCTCTTTGGTCTACTATTGTGCTTGTGTTTGAGTTCTTTGGTCTTGGATGAATTCTAGCCTAAGCCAAATTTTTACATGGTATTAGAGCTTAGGGAGATTCTCTACACAACCATTTGAGACCATTCATGCTTCAACACCTTGACTTGAATTTAGAGTATCTGCCAAAATTAGGAGCATCTAGAGCCAAATCTAACCTCACCATTGAGTCTAGAAAGTTGATTTGGTGAAGATCAACTATAAATTTGCCTATGTTGGGATAAAGTTGATTGTGAGGCAATTTTTTTGCAAATCAGCACCTGAAGGCACTGATTTGCACACTGGGTATGGCCGTTAATTGATCTGATTATTTATTTTAGATTAGAATTATTTTAATCTTTGCATCATTTTCAAATTTTATTTTTGGAATTTTCCTAGCCAGTTGGCTAGTCAGAGATTTTTTTTATAGAATCGGGCAGTCGTACCATAGCTCTATAGAGGAATATTTGTATTGACTGCATAGGGAAATATTCCATTGGTTCAGCATTACATTAGTGAACATTTCATCAATTCTAGGCACTTAGAACAAATTTAGTGACACATATCCAGGACCAGACTGTACATAATCCAAATGCTACATATAAACCTGCTTATTATTGGCCAATCTATGCATGATGGCCTCTTTGTTTTATAATCCAGAAGGATTTATCTTTATAAAGTGCAGCAAGCACTTCACCCACAAATGTGGGATTTTTTATATAAATTTTGGCTCATGGAAATTGTTTTCCAGTGGCTCACAATAAACTATGGTGGCTCATAGTGACAATCCAGGTGCCATGTGCCTTCTTTAGACTTTGACACACGACACTTTTACTTCGCCCACAACTACCATGTCAAAACCCTATTATAGTGCTTTCCTTGTAGAGATGCCTCTATACAGCAACACTACATATAGAAATGCATTACTACAGTTACCTATGAACCATTCATCCGCAGTACCATGTGGCTATAGTTCTCTATGACACTTGGTAGGTTTTAATTTATCCACACAAACACATCATACAATCAGCATACCCTATTAGGCAGCCATGTCAGCTGACACAACATTAGCCTACATGGAGCATCATACTACCAACAAGGAGACATGAAATTTCCATATAGTTCCTTATGGACTGTACAATGCCACATATCATCGGTATTGTACAGACAGTATAGTCAGCTGTCACATCACCCTAGGCCACTAATTTTTTGGTGATGTCATCATTTTATGAGCTCAAATTTGATAGCCATCTGACCATCATTCTAGGGAAAATTAGAACAATTGTGATGGTCATATGACTATCAAATTTAACCCCATATTTTTCTGGTGTAACCCCTCTCTAGATTGATTTTTGATTTTGCAATCTGCGTTTGGGAGGCCATATCTTAGTCATCCGAATCCAAATCAGGTGCATTTTTTTGAAATTAGGTAAAATTTCATAAAATTTACAGTGGTGTAGTTTTTTTCAAGTTTTGGTCCATGGATTTTTTAGAAATTGCATCTTTGGGTGTCTGTACCTACATAATCCTGCATTTTCCAACTTCAAATGCTTCGTACGTGCACATTTGGACTCAAAAATAGGTGTCATTTTTTTTGAAATGCATTATTTTTTGTCTACTTTCTAGATCTGTAGTCAAATTGTAGCATTCTATGGATTAAAAAGTCACTTTTAGAAATAGGGCCTTTCCTTGCTTTGTATTAATTCAAATTTGTTGTACATTGTAAAGTTTCAGATTTGTAATGCATTAAGAGGTTGTAATAAGAAAAATCAAAAGTTCATAAGGGCCAAAATTGGCAAGTAGCCATTGTAATTGCACTACTGATAAAGTGCCAAAAGAATCTATTTTGGGAGGGGGGGATTCTATTGGAAATGATTGAAAAGATCATGAGGAAAGTTGTTGGAATGATCATATGGAATTGATAAAGAATGTTCTCAATCATTGTTTTGTCATTGATGTCCAACTTGCTACTTGCAAGAATGACAATTGCTTTAGTGATCCAAATACTATCAATTAGTTGATTGACAAGAAGGAGGCAATCAATAAGATGTAAATAAAACACCAAGAGAAAGGTTGAAGTTATGATTTTGTAATGAAGTACAAGGATCAGTCAAGCCATTGATGAAATAAGTGTGTTGATGACATACTATAAGACATAGAGAATGGGCACACTAAAACATATCAAAGATGTAAGATTTTAGCTAAGTCTTTTTTAAAGCCCAACGAAGATCATTAGAGAGAGGGAGCTGAGCAAAGCTAGTAGGTGCCAAACAGATTCCTAGTTGAAGCCAAGCAAGTTAAACTTCAAATGCCAAGCAAGTTAAACTTCAGATGTCGAGTGATATCAAGTGCCGAGAAAATACAAGTGCTGAGTGATATCAAGTGCCAGACAAATATAAGTGTCAAGTAACACAGAAGTGCCGAGCACCAGCAAATCAACAATGCTGAGTTGCTGTATTATTTTGAAAATTGAAGATTCGCCAGATCTAAGCTGACAAAGTTGTTATCTAGAAGTTTGTGAATTAAATGGAAGCTGGTGGCACAGAACACCATATAGAACATTTTTAAAAGATACAACTGACAAAGTTTCTAGATAAGAGAAAGATATGGGGTAGATACATTGTATCCTACCTAATCCATTAGGAACCCTAAAATTGGAGAGGGAGAATTGAGTGGCAAAGGCAAATCAGATTTCTATTTAAGGAGTCATAAGTTCATGAAGGAGAGAGAGAGAGGCAGTCAAGAATGAAAGCATAAAATGCTGAAGGAAATGCTAAGGAGGAAAGAGAGCATAGTTACTCTGTTTCAATAAGAAGACCTCAGATATGGATGCATTGGTATGATGAGTAAGAAGACTTAACAAGATGAAGCTTGAGAGAAAGACAAGTAGTTAGAGCTAAAGTGATTGAAGCCAAGCAAAAGATTGAATTGAAAGTGTGATCTGAAATCTACAAAGTATGTTGTAAGTTGTATCAAATCAAAAAGCCATTATCATTACTCTCTAGCAATTGTAATAGTTAGTTAAAATCCTATGGACTTAGGTTGGTTTAATAGCCATGAGATAAATCCTTTAATAGGGTGACATTCCAAGTGAATGTTCTAAAGTCCTTTAACCAGGCCCATTCCTAATAGTTTGGTGAAATCCTCTAACAAGGTCACATTTAACAGTGTGTTGTAAGCCTTTAACAGGGCATCACTTTAGAAAAGTGAAAATCAAGTAGCATTTTACTGGTGGTTTTTCCCAAAATTGGGTTTCCATGTAAATAATTGTGTCATGTGTTGATCTTTCATGTTTTATCTCTGCATGTTGATTTACTATAACTTGCTAATATGGTTGATTTAAGTTTGGATGGATGAAAAGTGTATGGATTCATTAAAAGTATTGAAAAAGTATTATTAGGGAATTTGGACCTTGGATAACTAATTCACACCCCCCACACCCCCCCCCCCCCCCCCCCTCCTCAGTTATTGTAAAAGAATTCTAACAGATTCTTGATTTATTGAAAGGCAGGGGGGGGGGGGTGTGTTCTTGGTGTTGTGTTCTCTCTTTTTTGCATTATGGGAAATTTTAAGTTTCCAAAATTAACTCCATATAATTGTGCTACATGGTCCATCAAAATGTGGAATCATTTAATACACAATGGAGTCTCTCAGTATGTAGATGGTACTCTTCCTAAACCAACAGGCGATAATGCATTAAGAAGTGATATTTCAGCTTGGTTAGCAATGGATAGGAAAACCCTAGGTGATACATATTTGGGGGTTGATGAAAAGATCATGTATCAAATTAAAAATTCTTCTACAACATAGGAATCTTTGGATACCCTCGAAAACCTATACGGTAAAGTGTCTAAAGAGGATGTTTTAAAAATTGAAGATGAGCTTGTCTCCTTAGATCATAAATCATTTGATTCTATACAAGATTTCATCATCAAGGTGAATGAATTAAGGACAAAGCTTACTAATTGTGGGAGTTCTATAAAAGATGATAGATTGATTTATCTCATACATAACAATCTACCATCAGAGTATTCCACATTTATTTCTTCTTTTAACACATCTAAGACTACATTAGGGTCTACTTATAAGAAAGCCACTTTTGATGAATATGTTGATCTATTGGATACAAAAGAAAAGAAGTTGAAAAAAATGGGGATTCTCAAATCAACTAAGTCTAAAGTATTGGTGACCAACAATGAAGGTTCTCAAAATTTAGCTGGATAGTCTTCAAATAAAGGAAAGGGTAAGAAAAAGAACTAGAAGAAAAAATCAAAGAATGTAGAAAAGACAATACCACAATCCAATCAACAAGGAAAGTCTTCCTCAAATTCAAATAAAAAGGGGAACAACAATAAGGACAAGAAAAATTGTGTCTATTTCAAGAAAATGGGCCATGAAGAACATGAGTGTTGACCAACATCATGAAGAAACATTATGTTTCACTACCTAATGCTTATAAGAATAAAGGGTCTTCTTTAGATTCAAAGGGCAAAGGGCAAGAATTCATGGCTAATTCAAATTCTTCGAAGGAATGGATTCTTGACTCAAGTGCCTCATATCACATGGGTTCTTCAAAGGAGGATTTTTCGTCAATGAAGAAATCAAAGGTACCACACATCTTCATGGGAGATGATACCAAAATGGAAGTTGAAGGGAAAGGAAACATGGAAATGGAAAATGGAGAGTTTCAAGATGTTCTCTATGTTCCAAACCTAAGTTCTAATCTCCTATCAATCTACCAAATCACTCACCTTGGAGATGGACATAGAGTTGAGTTCCTTCTACACTCATAATAGGTGTACAATCTAAAAGATGACTCATTGGTTGTAGTGGGTAAAGTGAATCATAACAAAAGGTTGTACTCTTTCTCCCATTTTGTGCCCAAGTCTCCTTCAACTTCCTTGTTATCTCAATCTAATTCAAAAATGCAATTATGGCATCAATGGTTTGGACATCTTGCCTTTTGCTACCTTCAGCAACTTTGCACAAATAAAATCGTCAAAGTTCTACCCCAAATCAACTTTTCCCATGGTGAATGTTCATCATATTTAGTGGATATGCATCTGGAGGGGAAGCTATAGAAAAGGAAGTCTTCAATAGGACCATTTGTTCTATAGATAATTCACATAGTATTAGCAGGTCCTTTTGCACTCAGCTAGGGTCACTACACACTGACTTTTGTTGATGACTTTTTAAGGTACACTTGGGTCTACTCTCTTCATAACAAGAATGAAGTGTTGGACAAGTTTTTAGCCTTCAAGACTCATGTAGAATAGAAATCAAGGAAAGTAATCAAAGTTCTAAGAAAGGACAATGGAAGTATGTATGCGAATAGAAGACTTCAAGACTTTTGCAGACTTGAGGGAATTGATCTTTACAATCCACTAGCATTTAGTCCATGTAAGATATATATTGCAGCATTGAGGATCTGCACTCTTAAGTCTATGACATGTTACATGATACAACCAAGTCTCTAGATCCATCACTTGAAGTCTAAACAATCAGTAGTGCCACTTACATTCTAAATAGGTCTCCTCATCCTGCCTTAGATGGAAAGACTCCTTTTGAGGCATGGTGTGGTATAAAACCTATTGTGACACACTTCAGAGTCTTTGGTCATCCTACATGGGCAAAGTTATCTTCCAGGGGATGCAAGGCATAGTCACCTTAACCTTGTAAGGAAACTCAGGTGTGGAAACAACTTCCTACAGTAATCTCATAAGCAAAGTATGATGCAAATCCTATTAAAATCTTCTACACTTATAGATTCAATATCATGTAAACAACAATATTGTAGCCAAACATGCATACAAAAAATAGACAGAGAAAGGAACACATAACACAAGGAGTTTTCGGTGGGGAAAAACCTTTCGGTAAAACAACCCCACCCCTTTAGAACCTACACAATGTATTATCTTCAACAAAAGGTTACAATACACTTGCAATGCAAGTTCAACATCAACAACAGAAGACTCCAGTAGCTACTCGTAGTAGCAACAATACACCACTTTTTTCACTCTGCTTTGCAACCTTAAAAATGCTTATAGCATGCACTTCACTTTAGGGCTACTCCCAAAAGGTAAACCGTATTAGGGTTTTACCATTCTCAGAGAAAATAGGAACCCGAATTTTTTTTTTTGCGTGATGCCTCAAACCACACTATTGGGGTAGAGTGTATAGTACTCAAATATCTTAGTTGCCACATGTCTTCACCTATCATTGAATCTTCCTAACATAGCTCTTACGTGTCATAGGAATCTGTCATAACCATTTTAGTCATGATCTCCTTACACACAATTCAAGATGTCGACACATCAACATTATTTGCAAGAAATACATTTTGTAAAAATAAATAATAAGAATAGGAATTATACAAGGTTGAGACACCTTATTCCTAACATTCTCCCACTTGTTGAACACCTTGTAAGAGCAACAGGAACATAACAGGAACTAACTGCTATCGGTCGAAAGGCCCATAGACTCTAAACACCATCTAAACTTCTCAGTGCCCACTAGTTTCGTTAATGCATTTGCAACATTCTTCATAGTATCTACCTTTTCCAAATTTACCTTTCCATCTTCCACCATATCTCTCACAAAGTGATACCGCACATCAATGTGCTTCATTCTGGCATGGAAAGTTGGATTCTTCACAAGGCAAATAGCACTTTGACTATCACACAAATAGTAATATGTTCTGCATCAACACAAACATCAGAACACAATCTCTTAAGCCAAATGGATTTCTTACAAGAATGAGTAGCAGCCATGTACTCAGCTTCTGTAGTGGACAAAGAAAACACAGGTTGTCGCTTTCTCATCCAAATGATGGCACCACCAAACATAGTGAACACATAAGCACTGGTGGATCTCCTGCGGTCAATATCACCTACCCAATCTGAATCCACAAACCCATGAACACAAACTAAATGTTGAGATCCAGAAGAGTTACCATGATAACATATTGAGTAATCTGATGTACCCCTCAAATATCTAAATACTCACTTAACTGCATCCCAATGTATTTGTCCAGGATTAGCCATAAATTGACTCAGGACTCCCACTACTTGGGCAATGTCTGGTCTAGTACAGACCATAGCATACATAAGACTACCAACTGCACTAGCATAAGGTACTCTACTTATGTCCTCCAACTCACTAGGAGATTTTGGACAATCATCTACAGATAACTTTTTTCCCACTAGAATAGGGACACATAGTGGTCTACAATCTGCCATGTTGAACCTGTCCAACAAAAACTTCACATAATTACTTTGACTCAACCAAAGGTTTTTGTTAGACCTATCTCTACTGATTTCCATACCCAAGATGTACCTAGCTGCCCCAAGATCTTTCATCTCAAACTGTGCTGACAACTAAGATTTAAAATCATAAATCATACCCTTACCCTTCCCAAATAGCAACATATCATCAACATATAATGCAACAATAAGAAGGTGATCATTTTCAATTCTGAAATAAACACAATGATCTGATTTTGATCTTACAAATCCAATTGACAACACAAAGGCATCAAACTTAAGGTACCACATCCTAGGAGATTGCTTCAAACCATATAGAGATTTCTTTAATCTATAAACCAAGGATTCTTTACCTTTAAAAATGTAGTGCTCAGGCTGTGACATATAAATCTTTTCCTCCAAATCACCATGAAGGAAAGTTGTCTTCACATCCATCTGTTCTATCTCTAAATCATATGATGCAGCAAGAGATAACAGAAATCTAATGGATGTCAACTTTGCAATAGGAGAGAATATGTTTCCATAATCTATTCCCTCTACCTATGAATACTCCTTTGCAACCAATCTAGCTTTGTAGCTTTCAACACTGCCATTTGCACAGAATTTCTTCTTGAACACCCATTTACAACCAATAGATTTTCTCCCTTTAGGAAAAGGTACAAGGTCCCATGTTTTTTTTTTCTCTAATGAAGCCATCTCATCATCCATAGCCTCAATCTAAGAACTTGCATCTTCCATGCCCAAAGCCTCTTTCACAGATCTAGGCTCATCAGTGTTACTAATCAAAGCAAAAAGCACAACTGGAATCTAACATAAAATAACCAAACCTTTCTAGTTGCTTTCTTTCTCTTGTGGATCTCCTCAAGGGCTGATGTTGAGGTTGTTCTTCCTCTTCTTCTGAACTATTAGAGCTACAAGAGCTCTCCTCATCATTAGACCCAACATGGTCTCTCTATTCAGTCTTCTGAGGGGTAGGAGGCAACTGAACAACATCTTTTTCCTTTTCTTTTTCATCTAGTTGTAGCACAATAGGAGAAGATGTTAGCTCTCTAAAAATAACATTTCTACTATACAACACCTTACTAGTCATAGGATCCCAAAGCTTGTATCCTTTCACACCAGTACTGTACCTAATGAAAATACATTTAACAGCTTTGTTTTCCAACTTAGATATTTTCTCCATTGGAATGTGTGCAAAAGCTTCACAACCAAAAACACAAAGATGTCTAATTGAAGGCTTCTTACTAGACCACACCTCCATGGGTTTCTTACCAACAAGGGCTGATGTAGGAGATCTGTTAACCAGATAGCAAGCAGTGGCCACAACTTCGGCCCAAAACCTTTGTTCTAAACCAGCTCCACTAAGCATACTCCTAGCCTTCTCCATCAATGTCCTATTCATTCTCTCTTCAACTCCATTTTTCTATGGGGTATACAGAGTTGTCTTATGCCTCTTGATACCTGGTTCTTTATAGAACTATTCAAACTCTGCTGAGCAAAACTCACCACCATTGTCAGTTCTCACACACTTAATCTTCTTAGTAGTCTGATTCTCTACAAGGGCTTTAAATTCTGTGAATTGACTAAAGACTTGTCTCTTAGTTTTAAGGAAATAAATCCATGTCCTTTTACTGTAATCATCTATGAAATATACAAAAAATATAGACTTGGAGATTGAAGGAACTTTAACAGGACCAAATACATCAGAATGAATAAGATCCAAAACATCAAAAGATTTGTGAGAACTAGAGTAAAACTGAACATGATTTTGTTTACCACATACATAGTGTTCACAGAAGTCGAACTCGAGATTGCAATCATTTAACCCCTCAACGAGATTTTTATTTTTCAAGGTTCTAAGACCCTTCTCACCAATGTGACCAAATCTCAAATGCCACAACATTGTCTTTTCTGCAGCAAGCTTTCCTTCCAAAGTGTTTGCACCCTTAGGTACACTTGTTGCACTACCATTAGAATCACTAACCATATTCTTCTTTACTGCTCATTCAGATAGTGGGGATGAAGTGATAGCTACTCTCTTCTTTGAAATAGAAGAACTATTACACTGAGAAATGTGTGCATCAAGTTGAAACAAAGTACCTCTCCTAGAACCCTTAGCAAGCACCATAGCCCCTCTCATCATCTTACATCTATCTTTAGAAAAAACAACTTATACACCTACATCATTTAGCATACTTACAGATAATAGGTTTCATTCCAAACCTAGAATGTGCATAACTCCATTGATTCCCTTTACTCATCCATCAAGAAATTTGTTAGTGACCCTTCCACGTCCAACTATATTTAGGTGAGAATCATCACCCAAATACACCTTTCCACCATCAAACTCTTCATATCTTGAGAACTAGTTTCAATGAGAGGTCATGTGAAAAGATGCACCCGAATCAACCAACCACACATCATCAGATGCATGGGATGCCAAAGCTACGAAAAATGCATTGCCATCTTCTTGAGATTTTTCAGAACCAGAATCTGAGGCTTTCTTCTTCTTCTTAGGCTCTTTATAGTCTTTACAGAAGTTCCCAGTCTTATCACAGTTCCAACATTTTTCCTTACACTTATTGGAAGTCTTTGACTTCGCATGGGATTTGGATATATCCTTATTGTTAGACTTATTGTCATTTTTCTTCCCTCTTTCTATGGATCTCCCACAAACATCAAGGGCTTCTTTTTTTGAAATAGAAGCCTTTCTCCGCATCTCCTCTAATAGTAGTGAAGACACCACATCATTCATTTTAAAGGTGACTAATGTGCTTCCGAGAGCTATCACAAGATGGTCCCATGAATTTAGTAAAGAACATAGAAATATGTAGCAATGATCCTCCTCCTCTAACTTGACACCAGTTGATGTCAACTATGTAGCCAGCAAATTAAGTGCATTTAAATGATCCATTAAGGATCCACCTTCCTCCATTCATAGAGAATACAACTTCTCCCTTAGGAATAACTTGTTCACCAAAGATTTGGCCTGATACACGGCCCCAAGTCTCTCCCACAAACTATATGCGGTTTTCTCATCTAGAACATTCAGAAGGACTGCATCGGTTAAACAGAGTCTTATGAGACCCTTAGCTTTATGGTCTTTGATATCCCAATCTACTTGAGCTATAGTTTTTGGTCTTGTAGCCCTTGTAGTCGCTTCCCATAGGTGACGATCTTCCAACATGTCTTCCATCTTGAGTTTCCACAACTCGAAATTAGTGCCATTAAATTTTTGCACCTCCATTCTTCCATATGATGAACTTGCCATCTCAATCTGCAAATAAGATTCAGGATGCTCTGCACAAGGCTCCCACTCAACTTGAGATTAGCTCAAAAAACCCTACCCAAAAACTAGGATCAAGAGTTGATCAAGCTCTGATACCACTTGTAAGGAAACTCAGGTGTGGAAACAGCTTCCTACACTAATCTCATAAGGAAAGTATGATGCAAATCCTATTAAAATCTTCTACACTTACATATTCAATATCATGTAAACAAAAATATTGCAGCCAAACATGCATACATAAAATAGACAGAGAAAGGAACACATAACACAAGGATTTTTTGGTGGGGAAAAACCTTTCGGTAAAACAACCCCACCCCTTCAGAACCTATACAATGTATTATCTTCAACATAAGGTTACAATACACTTACAATACAAGTTCAACATCAACAATAGAAGACTCCAGTAGCTACTCGTGGTACCAACAATACACCACTTTTTTTGCTCTACTTCGCAACCCTAAAAATTCTTATAACATGTGCTTCATTTTAGGGCTACTCCCAAAAGGTAAATCATATTAGGGTTTTACCATTCTCTGAGAAAATAGGAACCCCAAAAATTTCTTTGGGGCGATGCCCCGAACCCCACTATTGGGGTAGAGTGTACAGTACTCAAATATCTTAGTTGCCACATGTCTTCACCTGTCATTGAATCTTCCTAACATAGCTCTTACGTATCATAGGAATCCGTCATAACCATTTTAGTCATGATCTCCTTACACACAATTTAAGATGTCAACACATGAACATTATTTGCAAGAAATACATTTTACAAAAAAAATAATAAGAATAGGAATTATACAAGGTTGAGACACCTAATTCCTAACAAACTTTATACTTTCACTAGTTATGAGGATAGTGTGAAGGCATACAGACTATTAGATCTAGAGACACATCAAATTTTTGTGGAGAAGGATGTACACTTTGAGGAAAGTTCACCCATCTTTTCCTCTAATCCTCTCCACACATCATATCATGTGGAAATTGATAGTGACACCTGCAATAGTGCTTCAATAGATTCAGACACGTGGGGTTCTATTAATAGTTGCAACGAGAGGTCACTATATCAGTTCAATCCACATGCATATATTTCCATAGTGATAGATCTAGCACAATAGGGTACATCTAGTCTTGTAGTTCGAGCTTCAGTGAAAAATTTGGGGGACATTATTGATGATTTGCCTCTTCTTCTTGATGTAGAACCACCTTCTTTAGTTGTCATGAGGGCTCCAATTGACCCACTTGTTCATTCTTGACATTATTGATCATTTCAAGTTGAATTGATTGTAGATACTTATGATCAACAATTGTAGAGGGGTTCTTCATCAATTGTAGAGATAGAGAGATCTTTGAGATAGGTTCTTTAGCTAGTTGAGAAAGTTTTCAAGACATCACTTATCCATGGGATTCTTTCCACACATAGTGGAAGCATCTCATTTGTACCCATGGCCTTGTTTCTTCCTAATCAGAGGAACACCATTCTATAGTCTTGGATCCACTTCTTCATCAAAGCAGTCACTGGAAAGCATTCTTCTTTTGCAGGGGGGAGCCTATCTTATCTCTCTTCCTCTTCTCATCCTCCTCTTATATATATACTGGATGTATGTCATAATAATGGGGTTTTGATTACTCCATCCATCCATACATCATGTGTGCTTTTCATCTCTCTTTTTGGGGGAGGGTTTTTCCCATGAGTATTTCCTTCTTCCTCTACTTTATGAGAGATTGCATTTTCATTATGTACATGGGTACCTAACATGACCTAGTAGATCAGACCCATCATGCATTGCATCCTATTTTTTGCAAGCTTAAGGGCATTCTCCTAAGTTGCACTTAAGGGGGGGTGTTGGTGTTAATAAATATTTACTATTTACACTTACTTAAGTTTACTTAGGTTATTGTATTATTTTATTATTTATTTAGGTGAGACACTTAGGAGTTTGTGTACTCTCATGAGTTGTTATTTTGACAACACAAAAGCACACAACTCTAATTTAGCACATGGTGTCTACAACATTGGATTTTGCATCATTCACTAAGTTTTCATGTAGAAAACATTGTTATTCACACTCTTAATTTAGCACATGTTGTCTACACCACTAATTTGCATGATACACCATTGTAGGCTTATCCTCTCATCATCACACTTATTTCTGTGCTTAATAGAGTATAATCCATATCTGGTGGACATGTGCTTAGTTGAATGACTTATCATCTTACTAACTTCTATGCATTCTAGAAGCTCTCCAGAGGCTTTTATATACAAGCACTCCTAGTGTACTTGCACATGGCTTATTGGATGAATATATCTTCATTCTGATTATACTCTCTCTTTGGTCTACTATTGTGCTTGCGTTTGAGTTCCTTGGTCTTGGGTGAATTCTAGCCTAAGCCAAATTCTTATAGTGATATTTAATAGAGTTGGATCCTAACAAAGCTCACTTCAAAAGTGTGAAAAAATGGTGACATGTTTCTAGTGGTTTTTCCTAAAGTGGGTTTCTAGGTAAAGTCCTACTATCAAACTTGTGTTGAATTTTTTATGGTGTTTTTCATTTACATGCAAAAAGTCTACTATAATAGGACAATGAACTACTAGTAATTTTTTTTATCAATATTCAATAGAGACTGAGCTACAATAGGATTAACAGAGCCTATATTGTTTAATATTTTGATTGTTCATATTATACTTCTAGACCTTGAGTAACTAATTCACCCCCCTCTCAATTATTCTAAATATTCTAAGAACTCATATTAGAGAAACAATGCTTATAGGAAGAAGTTTGAAGGTACTTAAAACTAAATATCATGACTCACAAAAGTGAGGAACTAATGTTGAATAATAAGAAATTTCCTGCATGGAAAAATTTTATGGGGCTACATAAATCTAGTATAAGTGATGTTGCTATAAAATTTGTGGAGAATGACTATGTGAAAATAATGACTACTCATCTAACAATTGAATAAGTAAAGTAAAAGGAAGAACATAATTAGGAAATGTTGGAGATTGCCTAAAATCTAAGCTATGTCAAGCTTGATGATATAAAACAATATGATAGTACAAAGAAGATGTGGGACAAACTAAAAACCATATATTGGAGGAAATGACAATGTCTCAAGAGCCATATCAGAGAGCCTAATAGGTAAGTTTGATGAAATGAGAAGGATGAAAGGTGAGAATATAGTTAAATATTGCACAAGAGTCAAAGAAGTTTTCAATGTTATTTAAGGTCTAGATGAGATGAAACAATGATGAGAAAGGTACTTATGACTTTTCTTCATATATATGTAATTAGGTTTTCTATAATACAAGAGTTGAGATGCACTCTAGCTAATACATTGAACTTAGAAGTTGTAATTGGTAAACTTACTAATTTTGAGATGTCTAACTTTGATAACCATACACCTACTACTATTGAATCTTCTTTCTATTCACAATTGATTATAGAAAAAGAAAAGGAAAACATGTGAAGAGTGATAGTGAAAGTTCTAATTATGAGATTGATGAACTTAAAGAACTTATTGCAAAAATATTTGGAAGAGGAAAAAGTAAATACAAAAGTAAATTACCTTTTTTTTTTTTTTTTTCCATGTAACAAGGTTGGTCATATTGCTTCTCGATGTCCTAACATGAAAGACAAGGATGAAAGAAGGAAAATAAAGTACAAACAAAGGAGAGATGATTGTGACTATAAGAAGAACAAGGATGACAAAGGTAAGAAGTCTTGTTATATTGTTGAAGAAGAAATTGTGACTAAATCTGAAAGTAATGATGATGAAGTTGTCTATGTTGCTATGAAAGAAGATTTTGATGAAGATGATAAAATTGCAATAATTTCTTATGTTAACAAATGTGAGAGATGGATAATTGATAGTGGTTGCTCTAATCATATGATTGATGAAAAAAACAAATTTGAGGATATTGGACCTTAAAAAGGTGAATGTGTTAAATATGGTAATGATATTTCGTGTGTTGTGAAAGGTAAATGTACTATTCAATTGACTGACAAAATCAAGTGTGATAATGTTTACTAGTTGGACCTTAAAATGGATTGAACATATCCTAGGTCAAGATCCTTAAATTAAATTCATGATCCAAATTAAATACATAAATCATCTCAAACTAATAACTAATTATAGAAAAATTTGATCAAAGAAGGAACTTGACAGCAACTAGAACTCATAAATAACTAGCACTCAGTAGTAATTAGAACTTGATACTAATTGAAACTCAACAATAATGAAAAATTGATAGTAATTGATACCCAGAAGTAACTAGCACTTAGTAGTGACTAGAAGAACAAAAAAATTGAGTAGAATTACAAGGAAACATAGGATGCTCCTACATCAGCCAATTGAGGTTGAAAGAAATGATTTTCTGGTAACTAAAAGAATGAGAAAAATGAGAAGGATTATAAGGCAACCTAGTATTCTCCTTCATTAGACAATTGATGTTGAAAGAAATAATTCTTTGGAATAATTGAGATGTCACAACCTGAGTTGAATCCAACTCATATTGAGAAATCCATGTAACATCTTCAACTAGTCTAATCTTCCACTTCACCAAATAGTCAAAGCAATATTTTCCTCTTGTGCATTTACCAACTCTCTAATACAATATCTATTCAACCATTCTTCTTCTTAAGATTATTATCTCATATAACAACCACATCATCAAACTTGTAATACTTATGCAAATCAACAATATTGAATATAGTAGACATATCCATGTCATCGGGTAAGTCAACTTCATAAGAATTATCACTGTCAAGCTTTCTTGAGATCTTACAAGGTCCAAACTTCTTCATTTTCAAGTTATTGTGTGTTCCAATAGGAAATTTTTCTCTCTTCAAACGAACCATCACCTCATCACCAAATTCAAAAACATGGTGTCTCCTAGACTTAGCAACATTCTTCTTATATTTATGATTACTTCATTCCAACTTTAACTTCACTTCCTCATGTAAAGTATTCATAAAATTGGCAAATACCTCCCTTCAACACTTCTCTTCTCTTAACTAGTAGCATCCCTTGAATACAATATTCCTCTATATTGCATTCCAACTTAAAAATCTCAATGGGTGTTTTTCCTATACTCCTATTAACAAAATTATTATATGCAAACCCATCTTGTCCCAATAACATATCCCAACTACTCACTTGATCTCTAACAAAAGATCTTAAAAAATTACACACACTTCTATTCATAGCCTCAATTTTTCCATATTTCTATGGATGGAATGTAGAACTAAACTTCAACTCACTATCCATCTTCTTCAACAAAGTCCTCTAGAAGTAACCAACTGTAAATTTTCTATCTCTTGCAAAAAGAATACTTATTGACAATCCATACAATCTAACAATATCTTAGAATAAAATACTAGCAACATGTATTTCATTTGATGTCTTCTGAGATGGTATGTAATGTATCATTTTAGAGAGTCTCTCAACAACAATAAGTATGGAATCATATCCTTTTGTTGTCTTAGGTAATCCAAAGACAAATTATATACTAATGTCACTCCAAGTTTTTTCAAGAATAGAAATAGGTGTATACAATCTAGTATTCTTACTTACTCCTTTTGAAACTTGACAAATTCCACAACTCATTATATTTTTCTAAACATATTTTTACATATGTGGCCAATAACACTTATCCTTAGGAAAACTCAATATCTTACCAATTCCAAAGAGACTAACCAATCCACTATAATTATTTTCCTTAGTAAAATTAACTCTCATAGAACTTCTTGGTATACACAATTGAATTCATTTAACACGCCTTCTTAAATAAAATAATCATCATATTTTCTCAGTTGATTTGACAAGTTTGGTACTTTGCACTCTCTCTATGCCTTAGAAAAGTTAGGTTCGATATCATACAACTCTTTCATTTCATAAAAACTAAGAACTTCAACCTTCATCATGGTCAACAAAGAACATCTTCTGAATTCATCAACAACTTGGTTAGTAACTCCACTATTATGCTTTATCTTAAGTATGAAACTTTTCAAGTACTCAACAAACTTCATACATCTTTGATTCAATTTATGTTGACTTCTCAAATATTGTAAAGCTTTATGTTTAGTATAAAACACAAAATCCTTAGGAATCATTTAATGTCCCCATTTCTTCAAGGCTTGAACAATACCATAAAACTTTTGGTCATACACATAATAATTCCTTTTAGCATCATTAAAATTCTCACTAAAGAAAGCAAGAATTTTGTCTTCTTGACTCAATATAGCTCCTATTGCACTTCCACTTGCATCACATCCAACTTGAAATATCTTATTGAAATTAGGAAAAACCAATATAGGTAACTCAACAATCTTTTGTTTCAAAGTCTCCAAACTCTTATCAGCCTCATGTGTCCACTTAAAATCATTTTTATCTCCTCTCATTGTCTCAGTCATAGATGTACAAAAAGATATGAAATTCTTTAAAAACTTTCTATAGCAATCTTCTCAAGATCCATTCTCAAACCATCGGCTAAAATCAATATACAATCTCCTCTTGCATAAAGGAATGTTCTTTCAAACTAATCAACAACTTCTCCTCTTTCAATCTCTGCAATACTTCCCTAACATACTCAAGATGTTCTCTCTTAGTCTTACTAAATATCAAAATATCGTCCAAATAAACAATCACAAATTTACTCAAGAATCTCTTGAGAATTTCATTTATCAACCTCATGAAACTACTAGGTGCATTATTCAAATGGAAAGGCATTACCAACAACTCATAAAAAGCATATTTTTTCTTGAAAGAAATCTCCCATTCATCACCTTCTTTGATTCTGATCTATTCATAACTACTCTTCAAATGAATCTTGGTAAAATATTTTTCTCTAGTCAAACAATCCTTAATGTCATCCATCCTTAGCATAGGAAACCTATACTTCACTATGATCTTGATAATAGCTCTAGAATTATCATATATTCTCCATTCCCCATTCTTCTTAGGTTCTAATATAGTAGGTACAATACATGGACTCAACCTTTCTCAGTTCAAACATTTTTGCAACAACGCTTGCAATCTCATGTTAAGTACTTCACTCTTAGTAGGTGTTAATCTATATGGTGCTTTATTTGGAAAACTAGCTTCAGGAATCGAATCCAAACAATGACTTATACTTCTTCCTAGTGGTAAACCATCACATATATCTTCAAGAAAAATCTCTTTATAGTCTTTCATCAAGCTTTCAATTTATTCTAGCACTCGGCTAACACTACTAGTTTCTGTTGTCACTTGGTCGCTACCATTTTCTCCTACTTAGTCACTATCTTCTACTTTGTCCTTATTATACTCTATCATTAAAAACCTACTAACATAACTCATCCCTCTAAGAATTATATCAACAAAGACTTGGTTATCTTTCATTTCCATCTCAAATTTATTTCCACTGACCATGCAAAGTCTTATAATAGTAAAATTTATCTCATCAAGGAACTCAATCAAAGAAGTTAATGGATCCATAACACCATTCATCCAAATACTATATTAAATTAAATATTCAATCATACATAACATGTTTATAATATTTCCAAGGTCCACCCAAAAAAATATGAAAATAGTCCATAGGAATAATATCATAGAACTTCAATAGAGTAATATCCAATCTTTATGTTTACAACACATTGTTCACTTACCAATATCTTATGTTCATTTCTATTCTAGGAAACTTGATAGGGTTTAGGATGCTTTTTCCTCTGCATAGGAAAATCTATAACCAAATCCTTTAATACCAAGTTTTCTAAACTTCCACTATCAATGATCACTTTGTAGCATTTCCAAACAGTCTTAAATTTGGTCTTGAAAAGACTTCTCCTATTAATAGGTTCTCTATCCTCAATTTTCTTACTACACAAAGTTCTTCTCACTATCATTTTTTATGTCCAACCTTAGAATCACTCTAAGGGTGCACAACTTTGCCTTGTATTACATCATTCTTGTTACCACTTTCATTTTCACCATAGTATCTACATTCAAAGGATTTATTCCCTTGTTTGCCATGTCTAAAACAATTACCTTAAAAACCACCTCTAGGATAACAATTATCTCTTCCTTGAAAAAAATAGCACTTCTCTCATAAGAATTACCACCTTTCCATTTAGTCTTCCCCTTTTCATTAATTTTCCACTCAAATTTTCCCTTATCTTGCAGAAAATTCTCAGATCTAGCATTTTATCAATAAGATAATCCTCTTTCTCTCTAGAATATACCATCTTTACCTCTCTATCTTTTTCATGGTTCCATGTCAAGATCTCCTCAGCCTTCAAGGCATATTTATATGCTTTTTCCATACTTTCCAATTTCACAATACTTATTACATCTTGAGTTGTAGATCTCAATCCATTTAGATACCTTGAAACTCTCTCAAACTCATCACCCACATGTACAAATCTAATGTCCAATCTATAGAATTCCTTAGTATATGCTTTTAGTGTCATTTTGTTTTGTCTCAAACATTAGATCTTTCTCAATAAGTTAACTCGGTAATTAATAACAACTTTGTTCACCATTATTAGCAAGGTTTTCATCTTCTCTTTTCTTCTTCTATGTCTATTAGTTTGTAAATGCTCTCACTATAGTAAGGCATGGATTTTCAACCTAGTGACTATAATCTTCATCTTCCTATCATTATGAGTTTTTTAAAACTCAAAGAACTTCTCCATATCAAAGATCCAATCTAACACAATATTGGTGTCCAATTTTCCATCATAATGAGTAACTTCCATAGAAGGCTTTGAATGTTCCTAGACAACACTCTCAACTATTTTTCCTCATCCTGATCTTCCTCAGGTTCCAAATCAGGGTTTTGTAACATTTCTTCATCATCAATCACATCATCAACAAGTGTTCTTCTCCTCTAGGCTATCTCTACAACATCTAATTTGGCTGCAATTTGTCTAAACATGTCCATAATAGAAATGTCAACATTTTCTCTCCCTCAAACCATCTTTATAAATAGGTTCCTGCAAGATCATAACCATCTATAGGTTATAAGTCAAATTTGTAGATCTTCCACCCTACAACTAAATTCAACTTAGGGTTTTACATGATTCAATCACCGCAAGGATGATCCTCAAGCTCTAATACCACCTAACACAATGATAGAAAGGAAAGATAGGACTAGAGGCACATCTAATTATCTAATCACCATGCACCATTTTGATTAAACACAATGGAAGAAGACAATACAAAGAACAACAACAAGGAGAGAGAGAGAGAGAGAGAGAGAGAGAGAGAGAGAGAGAGAGAGAGAGAGAGAGAGAGAACTTAACACAATGATAGAAAGGAAAGATAGGACTAGAGGCACATCTAATTATCTAATCACCATGTTGAGTAAACACAATGGAAGAAGAAAATACAAAGAACAACAAAAAGGAGGGAGAGGGAGAGAGAGAGAGAGAGAGAGAGAGAGAGAGAGAGAGAGAATAATAAATACTTTTTTGATTCATTAAATAGTTAGCTTGCGTGCCCAGTTGTGAAGCCTTTTGGGTTACAACAAACAAAATTTTGCAAAATCCGAGAGTTAGAAATTTTAAAGGTTTAAATGTCCAACACTCCTACTTTTCTCTCCCATCTAGACTCTCTAAGTGATTCCTAACCCAAACATAAACACCCTTATTTAATTTTTCCAAAATGGATTACAAAAGATTCTAGATTTTTACATATTAGAAGGCCAACCTTAAAATAGTTTGCACACATCCCAAGACAAGATACTTACATTAAATTCATTATTCAAATTAAATACATAAGTCAGATCCAAATAAGAACCAATTATAGACAATTTTAGTTTAAGAAGGAATCGAGTATCAAAAAAGTATCAAGTTCACTCAACATGTAAAGGAACACTCAACCAACTAGAACTTGACAACAACTAGAACTTGGTAGTAACTAGCACTTAGTAGTAAATAGTACTTGATAGTAACTAACACTAAACAATATTTGGAACTTGCTAGTAGCTAGCAAAATGAATAAAATGAGTAGGGTTATAAGGCGACCCAGGATGCTACTACATCAATAAATACTGCAAAAAACTAGAAAATATCTCACCAAAATAATGAAAACCCCTCTTGGGGAAAGATCAAATATTATACTAAAATCACTACTAAAAACTCCACCAAATGCATGAAATGGAAAAATAATATTGCTAGAAAAAACTTCAGCAAGTTCGGCCCTTACGTAGATGAGAGATTCACAAGAAAGGATCTCTAATTGTCATCATTGAGTAACGAATGACTAGAAGAAACCATCTATTGGAGAAGACCTACTCATAAAAATCCCTAAATTAAATTTTACCATGAATACCTACATTTATTTGGACTACAAAACCTAAACGTACACTTTGAGAGCTTTCCGACGATATATAATAGTCCCATCTTAGATCAAGATATGAACCAAAAACCATCTATTGGAAAAAAAAGCAAGGTATAGCTTTGAATGTGAAGATTATTTTAGAAAATATTTGATTTTAATATAATTTCAAAACTTTATAGTAAAAAAGGTATAAATTTAGAAAGGTGGGCTCATTTTGTAGTTTAAACTCCTTTAAAATGTGAGGTTGTGCATTCAAAGTTTGGACTTTTAGTCTTCAAAATTTTTAACTACAAAAAATTTTCCCTCCAAATTTTCCAACTAGTCAAATATTCAACCATGTGGTGACATGTCTCAACCCACTCTTTGCCACTCTATCCTCATCACCATATATTTCATCTGCTTGGCCTTCCACATCATCGCCATACAACATCTCTTGATTGGTCCTTAGATCCACGTCAATGCGCAATTGCATCTAGCTCCACTAGGGATCCTTGTGATGTATTACAATCATGCTTAATCATGATGATGTCATTCTCTTCTCATAAGATCATGAGATCATGGCATGCATCCTTCATTGATGTTACTACATCTAAGCTTAGGCACTTTGTGTAATTTTTTGATTTATTATTGCCATCACATGTCATTTTGTGATTTCTATTGCCACCAACTTGTCACCACATCACCTATCCACCATGTTAGCACCCTGTCCCTTGGAAACATGTCATGGTGTCACTTTTTTTCTATGGTTATTTTCTAAGAAACTTAGCTTGGTGACAAAGAAATGGTTGTTGATTATCTCCCACATGTTGAAATCTCATCACTCCATCTTTAAACCTATTTTGCACATTTTGATCCTTCATCCTGTCATTATGAACTCTAGAATTCACCACATCAGTAGTGAAAATGTGACCAATTTCCAAATTTCATTCCTCACAAGATCACCACCTCATTTTTTGTGCCAACTATTCATGTGCCATTAGTTAGTTTAATCTGCATCATGTCTCATTAATGGCATCATTCATTCAAAATTTATTTATTCATCTCCCCAGAGAACTAGGTCCAACCATGTAGGAGCCATTGTGCCAAATAGCTTATGTTTGCATATAAAAATAACCTAAATATCATTCCCCACAACAATGTGGGATAATACACTTTAGATATTTTTTGTTAAAATAATCTCTTTGCCAATTGTTGGACAATCTGTCCAACCTAAACTTTGAATGCTCCATAGTATGTTTGATTCATCCCTCTATGATGACAACCTTTAAACATCACACACTAAGGGAAGAATTAAACTTGGAAAAAAAAGTCAACTTTGACTATTTAACACTTTTGGTCTATGAATTAAGTTTAGTGTGTGATGTGTAAGTGGTTCCCTCTATGATCTTGAATTTTCCTTTGTACTTGTCAAGCATATATTATTATAGAAAGTTATGAGGTCTATTGGAAAATCAACCTACACTTGTTGTGGCTTACTCAATACAAAACACTATAAATAATCCATTTTCTTATTTCATTCACACTACACTAGAGGAAACCATTTTAAATGTCAATGGGAGTCAACCATACTCCTCTTTGATATGCATTTAACATCATGCTTTTAAATCAACACCTAACATAGCCAATCATTCTCAAAACTATAAACTTCAACTACTAACAACATCGACTTAATCTACTTCTCTTCCCTTACTGGGCTATCCACCTATACATGTGATTCTCTCCAAATAGCTTCAAATGCTAATAATGAAACTCAATTCACATTCATGAAGATTTCTAGGAAGTAGTTAACATAATTGGCCATCACTGGTATCTAAGCTAGTGATATGGGTTTTTAATATCTATCTCAAAAATGAAATTTATGATAAGGGCAATACTATCGATCTTTAATGGAGCCATATGAGTGAGTGCACGAAGATGGTGTACAAAAAGGGGGGTATAAGTGGACACATTTTTTCTAAAATCAAGTAAATCTAAACTTGGATGAGACATTTGGGAGGTCATCCACTAAAAATGACAAGATTTATAAAACATATAAATTATATTACTTTTGAATCTACTTTCTAAACTACTAGAGTTTTATACAAAAATGAATAAGATTAGGTGGGTCAAACCCTCGCACATGAAAAATAGTCCTTGACTTTAAAAAAAAAAAATAACATAGTTGTTTTCATGTGCATCACAAAAGAGGAAGTTATACCTTAGTATCTTGCATATCCCCTTTGGTACGATGATAGTTAAGATTCATATCTAGAAGTTGTGTAGTTTTTTGTAATTTTTATGATGAGTTTTTTTTTTTTTTCTTTTTGAATTATTGAACTAACTACATCCTAAAATTTTGTTACCTAATTCGTGTGCTGAGCATTAACTTGCATCAAAATAATACAAAATGAAAAACTTTTTTTAAAACTTTATAGAATCAAGTGTAGAACAATAATATATAATTTATTTTTGAATTTGGTTAAGTATATAAAAATTTATTAAAAAAATGGTAGACATATATCTGTGAGGAATGTCAAGGCATTGGTAAAAGTTAATAAGTTTACGTTGTTAATATTGTCCAAAAATACAAAAATTTATATGGTTAGAAAGCTAAGAAGACATGTGATGTTATGGTAGTAGTTTTTAGAGATACCCTCTTCATAATTAGAAAGCCTAATGAAGGTAAAGTAGAGAATTCATCTTAGAAGATGAAAAAACCATCTAAAAGAAATTTTTTTTTGTGAGGGAAAACAATCTCCCAAGCCTTTTCGATCATTTCCCTATGCTATCACCAAGCCATAACTTGATCGAGTTTTCTAGGATTCAAATAACTAAATTGGGTCATGAAATGAAAATGTGCATTCAAAACCTGATCAGGTTATTCAAAACTTGATCATGTTATTCAAAACCCAATCATGTTTTGAAATTAACAACTAAAAGTAGGCTTCACTCTGAAGGCCATAACTTTCACATAAAGAGTTTGATTAAATCTATTAAAAATGTGTTGGAAAGACATTGAAGAGATCTACAACATGATGTAAATAAATCAATCCTATGTCATCAAAATTTTATTTTCCATCAATTTGAATTATGCATAATCTAAAAATAGGTAGTTCATTATTTTTCAAATGAATAATTAATAGGTAATAAATGAATCCAAAACATAGTGTTAACTCTCTCTCTCTCTCTCTCTTCTCTCTCTCTCTCTCTCTCTCTAAAAACACATACACATAATCACTCACTAACTAAATAAATCATAAGATATATCTTACTTTTCCTAACCTTCTCACATTCTTTAAC